>NW_010729307.1:576673-595863 GCF_000365185.1 Nelumbo nucifera
CGGGTGTAACTTTCCAGTTTTGCCCATTAATCTCCAAGGTCCAGGGCAACACTAGAAATCTGGTCCAGTTCAAAGATTCAATTAATCCTACACTGTATGCGCCTAGGGTCTCACCCTGGCAGCTGAGACAGGTCACCCCAACTGACTTGGTGGCACAACAGTGTTAGCCTTATCAGGATAGATCTCCCTAGACCGACCCACTAGCTGTGAACATTCTAAACTAACACGAGTTTCATTAGGTGTCCAGTTTAAGAGTATTTCACAGAAACATACCAAGGGAACATGAATCAAATATGCACTTTTATTCATTTACAATAAATTCATAAAGTACATCATTCTGATTAAAGCTAAGGTTATACAAAACTATCTAACAGTGACAGGGTGCTTAGCCGGTCGATCTTGTGAAGGGCGTCTACGGCGATGCCCCTGGTTTTCAGTGGGGCAACCACCCTACGGATGACCTCCTGCTGGTTGCCACACCTCGTTTAGCCTCTACGTGAGGTCGCCGAACCAGTCAAGGACTGTCTGGAATTGGTCTCTAGTGACCAATTTCTATGTAACTTTCCTGCACCTAGCCATTTCGTTGGAAGCTAAGTCGTTCGGGGGAGAGCTTAGTAGTCAGTTCCTACAGACGGCGCTAGTTGTTGGTGCTTGGGTTGGCCGAGGACAACAAGGTAAATTTGCTCCGCTTCTTGGATGAGCTGACTAGGAGGATCTGAGCTGTGGTCGGCCGAGGACGACGATCAATGATGTCCGAGTAGGGCCGAGGTCGAGGACCGGTGTTGTCCAAAAATGGCCGAGGCCGAGGACCGGTGTTGTCCGAAGAAGGCCGAGGCCAAGGACCAGTGGGATCCGTGGAGTGTTGAGAACCTACAAAGGAAGGAACGTCAAAGGCCCTAGGTGAAGACCCGAGGCAGGGACTCTGACGATCAAGTTAGTAGGGCATTGTAGGGAGGGCGGGCGAGGTCGCCTGGAAACTGGGGAGCTAGAGTGCAAGTTCTGGGTCTAGATCCTAAAAAGTCGTTCCACCGAAAAAGATCCTTTACCTTGGGGGAGTGATGCCCTATTTATACTTGAGGTCGCCTGATGGCAGACATTGTGGATGGTCAGGATGTGATCCGTCCTTGAGTGGGCGGCCATCTGAGCTCGCCGCGTGTGGTCACGCCCTTGGTCCCACGTTGGACATTGACCCCTACCTTGTCTGACGTGCTGATTCGCTCCGAGCCCGGCCACATGTCGACATGCCAAAAGCCCGCCAAATGCGCCTTCATCAAAATTATATTTATTATCTATGAAACATCATATTAAACTGCCATATGAATGCATGTTCTTTAAACTAGAAGTTCAAGAGCATGCTTTTATCTCAGTTTTGAAAACAAATAAATCTAAAACCAAAAACATGTTTTCTATGTTTTTATTTTAAGAACCAATTTGTTGTTAGTCCAGATGGCTTTAATTTATTTTGGAACTATCAACAAGTTTGTAGAATACCCCCTAAATAATTTAATTTGAGATTGAATTAATCTCTTATAGTAATTCATGCCTAGTGCTCATCATGTCAGCAAATGAAAAAAAAATTGCTTTCTTTTCAAAGAATTTCTCATTCAATCTCTTCATACATTTTTGTATCAAACAGGAAGATGTGGAATTAATGCATTATCTTGGAGTGAATTCCTACAGGTTCTCCATTTCATGGTCAAGAGTCCTACCAAGTGAGCAACATTTGATATGCCTTTTATTTCATTAAATTCTTTTTAATTTCAACTCGTTAATTGTATGTTGAGATAGCAACATGGAACTGACATTTAAATTTTATGTCAACACTAGGGGGAAGATTTGGGGAGGTTAATTCCGGAGGAATTGAATTTTATAACAAACTTATAAATGCCCTCTTGATCAAAGGTAATTCCTGCTGCTATTTTCCTATTGAAATCCCCTCCTACACAAACTAACATGCATACATATTGTTTACTTGGTCAAATGTATCATCACTAATCATTTCCTTCCAAGTAAATGGAGGCAAATGAATAGAGGGTTTGATCTGGAATCAAATCCCAAATAAAATGGATGATTAATCCAAATTCATTGCGGTTACCTATCTTGTTATGGAATCAGGGATTCAGCCATTTGTTACATTGAATCATTTTGATATGCCTCAAGAACTTGAAGATCGATATGGGTCATGGCTAAATTCACAAATACAGTAAATTTCTATCCTCCATTAATTTTCTTGTTGTTTGTTGTTTTATAACCAATCCTGAAGTCAAAAAGAAACCAACAATATACAATTTCCCTTCACTGCTCTCATGACAAGGATAAAAAACTTTTCAGGCAAGACTTTGGATATTTTGCGGAGGTATGTTTCAAAGCTTTTGGTGATAGAGTGAAGTATTGGAGCACATTCAATGAACCAAACATCATTGTGCCATATGGTTACTTATTTGGGGGATGCCCACCTTCCCGTTGTTCCTATCCCTTTGGTGATTGTCAATCTGGGGACTCTACATTAGAGCCCTACATTGCAGCGCACAATATGATATTATCTCATGCCACTGCTGCTGAAATCTACAAGAAAAAATATCAGGTATAAGGAAACATTACCCCATTATACAGACACCTAAGGGGTCCGGATGTAGTAGGCATGTTAGGTAAGCACAATGAGTGAATACGTAATAGCTGTGTGACACATGTCCTACCTAATGTGTCTTTCAATCAAATGTTTTTGCTCCGTTAGACAGAAATTATCTATTATTTTATTATTTTTGTTAAAATAATTAAAAATAAAAAGCAATGAAAAAAGAAAAATGTAAATGAGTCCCAACTCCCAACATGTTTAGGTTTTCCTTTTTCATTATTTTTTATTTTTAATTATTTTGACAAAGATAATAAAATAATGGATAATTTCTGTCTAACGGAGCAAAAACGTTTGGATGAAAAGTACATTAACTGGGACATGTGTCACACAGCTATTACGTGCTCACTCATTGTGCTTACCTAACGTGCCTACTACATCCGGACCCACATCTAAGAGGCATGCTAGTTTACATTGTCGAACGCCTCCTAAGACCACCACCATTTTCAAACTATAGTTGATTTGGCTGGTCTGAAAGGTTATAACCATGGTTACCGGACCGGACTGGACGGTCAGATTGGGAAAACCGGGAACCGATCAGGTGATCAGTTACGGTTTTTCCCAAAACCAGATTTTTGCCAAAAATGTTCATTTGATCAGCAGACTGCTGACCTGGGCGGTTGAACTGTTTGAACCGTTCAATGGTTTTGACCATTTTTTTTTAAGTTTTTATTTTCTTTTCATTTTTTGTCAGAACGGGCTGTCGTTCAACCTAGGAACCGGACCCCTGACCGATTCGTTGTCCGGGTCAGTTTTAAAAACCTTGGTTATAACCCATTTAACACTTTTAACGGTTATTTCTCTTTTTATTACATACACTTCTTGCTATTTATGAAATTCTCTTGGAACCTTATTTGAGGAATGAATTGTATTGTTTTATAATTAAGGTCAAACAAGGGGGAAAGATTGGGATAGTGATGTCCTCCACTTGGTATGAGCCACTTAGAGATACCCTAACAGATAATTTGGCAGTTCAACGAGCTCTAGCATTTGACA
The DNA here is from genome assembly GCF_000365185.1 of Nelumbo nucifera. The sequence goes on from NW_010729307.1 coordinate 580,302, forward strand.
CCGCCTGGTAACTACTACAAATTCATTTGCAGTAATGGATGTGAATAAAAATAGCTACTATTTCAACAGATGTTGATAATTAATGCTTGCTCTCACTTTCAGTAATCTTCCCTCTAATGTGGTATCACAGGTTCCTAGATCCCATATTTTATGGTGAGTATCCTCCTGAAATGCGCCAAATTTTGGGTTCTAGATTGCCAATGTTTTCAGTGGAGGATAAGAAGAAGTTGGGGAACAAGTTGGATTTCATTGGAGTTAATCATTATTCTACTCTCTATGTAAAAGACTGCATGCTTTCTCAATGTGAATCTAGTACTTCTTTCGGGGAAGCCTCTGTTTACATAACTGGAGAGAAAGATGGCCACCCTATTGGAGATCCGGTAAGAAATAATAATGTTCTAGAATGCATTTTAAGGTTGAATTCATAATCCAACTTGGGTAAACAATCTTGAGTTCAACATATTTTCTCTGTTTCTCTTTTTCACCTTTTAGATCTTGAATTAATGGCGATATTTTAGTCTGGTTGGCTGGCTCTTGCTGATATATTAATTTTTCTCTCTTCCAGACAGCAATGCCATCATTCTATGTTGTTCCATATGGCATGGAGAAAATTCTCATGTACTTCAAAGATAGATACAACAATACGCCAATGTTTATCACAGAAAACGGTAATAATCTATCTATCACAATTAATGATCATTTGTATATACACCAAAAAAATCTATCAAGTAAATTCAGCCATTTGGTAAGTCTTTTTGGAAAGATCTTCTGAAATCTCTGACAGTCAAAAGACAACGTGAGCTTTTGTATTAAGATCTTAACAGTTTGAAAACCGTTTAGTTAAGGCACATCTGTTCACACGTCATTCCGTGTGAAGATGAGTTGAAAAAAAGGTGAAAAACTACATTTGGAGCTTCCCAAAAAATAGTCAAAAATGAATTTCCCATGCCTTTTTTGAGACTGCTACTTTTGGCAGCTAGATCTTTTTCCAATCAAACGGGAAAAGACCAAAACGCAGACTACTAGATTTCTAAAAAGCCGATAGTCCGCACCAAAAAAATGCACCAAATAGGTCCGGCCGATCCATTAACTAAAACCGATAACTATCATCTCATCAACCATTCCAACACTTGGTTTTCAGGGTATGCACAAGCAAGCAATCCCAATGTTTCCAAGAGGGACTTGCTCAATGACGCTGGAAGAATAGAATACCTAAAAAGCTACTTGACTTCCCTAAATTTAGCAATGAGGTACGTCTTCTTTTAATATATAATCAAAGTCAAAAACAAATTTGTGCAAATTAACACTTTTGTAATTTATGTATCTACTACTGTCATATGCTTTTATGTTTACATTCACACATTTGCAGGCATGGGGCTGATGTGAGGGGTTACTTTGTATGGTCTCTCATTGACAACTTCGAGTGGCTATATGGATACACGATGAGGTTTGGGATTTATTATGTGGACTACAAAACATTAGAGAGAACACCCAAACACTCTGCTATGTGGTACAGGCAATTCCTGGCAAGAGAGAAGACACACAGAAAGGTTCTTTCAAGTCCGGTAGCCGGTACCTATCATTTTAGCTGATTTTATCTTCTTTACTTTTGAGTAGATAGTGTATTGTAGCCAAACTGATATATTGTCATCAATGTTTTATTAGTACTGTATATTCTAAAATGCAGTTGTCCACGTCAGGTTCTTCATATTGTTTCCCAATCCTTTTAAATCCTTTTGACTTTTTAAAAATTTTAAAAATTAAAATTAAATATGGAGATATTTAACCTCAACCACAATTAATTTATTTAAGATATTCAATGTAACATGGAAATCCTTTTAACACTAGCCCGTGCACCAAACGGGTCTCTTCTACTTATTATCTAATAAAAGTTAACATTGATAACTAATGTGGGGTTAATTTTGTTTTCAATAAAACTAAATAGACAAAGTACAAAACATTATAATTGATGGTGATCAGCATGCACACCACATGCTGATCATCACCCTCGGAGACAGAAACCCTGACGCAGAACGGTATGGCGTGATGAACTGGCTGAGTATATGGGCACAGAACAAAACCATCCAAAGAAGAAAACTTAATTTCAACCTCCGCGGCCCCAAACTGTTTCCCCCTTTTGGCATTGAGCCACTACTTCACGCGACAGACTTTGAGAGACATCTTCGATTTGGTCACCCACCAGGGTTGCCATGCTGACAGACAGGAGGGATAATCATGTAGGAGTAATGCTCAACTGAAAATGTTCACAAATGTACATAAATAAGAATGGAGTAAAGACATAAGATGAACGACGCTTGCAGCTCGGGTCCATGATCTGGTGGATTGTGTCATTCATTTGGTCGTAGAGATAGCCATGGACACCAAAGGTAGCTAATGACCGTTGGCTGCTAGAACAGAGGGAGGAAGCAGAACTGTATGGAGACCATAGTCGGGATTGCTAGGGAACATGTGTTAGACAGTGTATGCCCTTAGCTCCAATTAGATTGATGTACATTATGTCATTTATCATAAATGAATAAAATGCATAATTGATTCATGTGATTTGGTGTGTTTCTGTGTAATACTCTTAAACTGGACACTTATGAGACTCGTGTTAGTTTAGAATCTTCACAGCCATTGGACAGATCTGGGGAGATTTATCCCAGCAAGACTGACACTGATGTACCGCCAAGTTGGTTGGGGTGGCTTGTCTTAGTTGCTAGGGTGAGACCTGAGGAACATGCAATGTGGGTTTTCTTGAAACCCTGAACTGGACTAAAATACCAGTATTGCCTTAGACCCTGGAAATAGATGGGAAAAACTGGAATGTTACACCTGAGTCCTAGACTCGATTATGATATTGCACTAGGTGTCGGATTGRGMTGTCTTTGATRTRCCAATCAGTGAGATCCTTAGAGGGGGTCAAAACCTGGGTATGTTGGGACAGTCYGAGAATTCATCTGAGTGGGTGATCATAGTGACAGGATTAACCCTTTTGTCGGATAAAGTGAATGATCAGGGAATGTACTCTCTCTGATGGAAACCTAAACTGCCGACTGTTGATTTCAAACGTTGAAATTTGCTTTCACAAAATATATTTATATAGAGATATACATATATATATATATATATATATATATATATATTATGGTTTCAAAATGTTAGCAAAAATGTTTTAATTCCCGGGATCCATGTGAGTAGAGAGTGTAGCACTGTATCTTGTAGCCGAGTGAGAGGTCCTCTCTTGTTGGGCAGTACTTGATCATTATGAGCTGAGAGGTTAAGTGTAAGACCATTGAGGGTAATACCTGATGGGCTAATCATGCATCTGCCCACAGTTCTTGTGTTTTTATAAGATGGCTGGATCCAAGAACCATTTAGTGTAAATGTTGGGCCCATTAAGAGCCCACGGTGATGGACTCAGGGGTTCACTCTCTCCTACAATGAATTCAGCCAGACCTTGTAACAAAGGCTAGGCTGAACCCATGTGATTGATGTGTAGATCGATGTAAGGGTTCCACGTCATGCAAAGAGAGCCAACTAGGCAATAGGTTAAGGAGTAAGTGAGCACATAAGCTTAATGGGCCTAAAGCCCAATTCGAACTAGGCTTAAGTTAGTTAATTAAAAGGGGCAAGATATGATTTATAATCTGATTAGGATTAGCTAAAGGATAAGATAAGTCTTATCCATTCAAGAGTCCAAATCCAAATATCAGATTTTGATCAAGAAACTCTCTCCTAATTAGATTAGGAGGCTGATCCCGAGAAGGCTATAAATAGGGGGTGAATTCCTTAGTTTCAACACACAGCAATCTACAGAGTTCTCCCCTGTTCTTGCCACCCCTACCTAGTTCGATCTCCACTTGTGGAAGTGATCAAGAAGTGTTCTTGATATTGCTTCTTGGCAGAAGAACCAATATGAAGTCGTGCTCACCAGCCCCTATTCGATTCTTGCTGAAGAATCGTGGTTCTTTCTGAAGAGACATCCTACTGATTCTGCTTCAACACGCAATGTGTCATCTTCAGTGGAAGCAACTTTTGGTTTTCTCCTTGGGTGTGAACACCTTCATTGGGAGTTACTACTACTTCGTATCAGGTATATCCATCACTTCCTAATGGTTTCAGATCTGGTTCAGTTTTGTTTCAAAAATGATTATTGAAAATGTAGTTTTCTAAAATAGAGAATGTGATTCCCAGATGGGAGAGAGAAATTTTTGAAATTTTGCCCAACCCTCCTGCAGGGTTTGGCCATCTATATATGATGGATCTTTCATCCCTTCAACAAGAACAGTGATACCACATAGAGAATAAAGGCTGCAAGGTGGCATAGGCTGTTGGCCTTTCGAACCATAATGTTCGTTGAGCTTTTGCCTTCGAACTAGAAAGCAATCCAGGCATCAAGAGGCAACTTTCCACAAGCAGTAGACTCGTCGACTTGTGCCTTGAAAACACTAATCTCCTCTGCCAACTCCGTGTATAGTTCTAAAAGAGCATTGGGGATGRACTCAACATATTGGAGATGTTGGATAGAAACAGCACCACCCAACAGAAGCACAAGTAGAGTGGCGACATCCTMTACAGTGATGCCAAACTCGCCAAAGGCACCAACAAAGGTATGTGTCTAACAAGACCAAGGGGAGATGAGCAGTATCATATAATTGACTCCCTCTCTACCGAGGAGGTCCAAAAAGCAGTCCACGAACTAGAGAAGTCCAACACTGCAGAGTAACCGACAATACATGGGGTTCTCTAGTATAAAATGTGCCTAGGCCGAATAGTTTACCGGTGAATTGGAAGCATTCATCTTCGGTTCCTGGCACCTGAAGGACACAGTTCGCTCCACACGACCATATAAGCACATCAGTTTCCTCGCTGCCACTATGTCATCTTCACCGTCCTTCCCTTAGGATACTGGCATAGGAGGCCAAAAACCCCTCCCACCATTAGCCATTTTTGTAGACTTATTCTCTAACAGCAACTCAGCTATGTCAACATTCCTCATAAAATCAATGAAAGGGCATTCAGACTTCATGGTCTTCTTCTATCCGTAAGGATCCATTACTGACAAAGATAGATGTATTGAAGAAAATGAAGGAGAAGAGGAAAATAAAAGGCAAAAACGAATGTAAACAAAGGCAAAGCACAACAAGTGACTGAACAACATCATTTTGTAGAAGCTTCACACTAGCCTGGCAGCCCAAATGGTGTCATGGTAGACTGAATGAAATGATTATCAGTCACCCGTCGTCGAAGAGCTGAAAAATTGGAGGTTACAATTACAATGTTGCCCTCAAGAAAAGGCGGGACACCAGGTAGACCAATTTAAATCAGTGCCACACCATGCAACCACCATCTCATTTAGATAACCTCCAATAACAACGCGTACATGACCCACTACATATGAATGCAAATCAACATTTATTTGTGAAGCATGATGAAGGACATGCCACACACATAATGGTCAACCATATGCCATAATGCAACAAAAGAAGAGGAAGAGATAGGCTACCCTCCAATAGACCTCCCAAGAAACCAAAGCACTGAAAGCCAAGCATGCTCACCAACGCACATGGGAGCTGAAAACTTGGCTCAAACAATCGATATATCTAAAATGCTTCCCAATAGATGAAGGGATGGGAGATCCATCATATGGATGGCCGAACTATGCAGGGTGGCTGAGCAAAATTTCAAAAGTTTTTTTCTCCCATCTGGGAATCCTATTCCCTGATTTAGAAAAACTACATTTTTCAAGGTTCGTTCTTCAAACAAACCGGACCAAATTTGAAACCAAGATTAGGGAGAAGAATACCTRATATGGAATCCATGCAAAAAGCTCCTCCCAACATAGGTGTTCATGGCCAAAGAGGGTAACAAATTCTTCCTCCACTGAAGATGGCACAGCTTAGGGTGAGGCATGATCAGCAAGTGGGTTCTTCATCATGAACCCCAAATCTTTAGCAAGAATTGTGTAGGGATGTGAGCACAACTTCAAGATTGTTTCTTCCACCAAGAAACAATATCAAGATCTAATCTTGATCACTCCAAGAGGTGGAGATTGAACATGGTAGGGTAACAAGAAGAGAGAGAGATGACTGAATGCAGAAAAGTAAGTCAAACTGTGTTTTTTTCCAGTTCGCCCTCTTCCTTTATATAGACCTTAAAGAGTTAATCTCCTAATCTGATTAGGAGTTTCTTGATCCAAATTTTTAGTTGGATATGAACTCTTTAAGTGATAAGGCTTATCCCTTATCTTATGAAGGCCCAACGACTGTGGGCAGATGTGAGATTAGCCCATCAGGTTTATTATCCCTAAATGGTCTTACACTTTACCTCTCAGCCCATAATGATCAAACATTGCCCGACAAGAGAGGACCTCTCCCTCTGTTGCAAGGTACAGTGTTGCACTCTCTACTCATATTGATCCCGGGAATTAAAACCTTTTGCAAACATTTTGTGAAACCATAATATATATGTATATCTCTATATAAATATATTTTGCAAAACAAATCTCAACACTTTGAAATCAACTGCTGGCAGTTTAGATTTCCATCAAAGAGAGTGCATTCCCGATCATTCACTTTGTCTGACAAAGGGGCTGATCCTGTCACTATGATCACCCACTCAGGTGAATTCTTAGACTTCCCCAACATACTCAGGTTTTGACCCCCTCTAAGGATCTCATTGATTGGCATATCAAAGACAGCCCAATCCAACACCTAGTGCAGTACCATAATCGAGTATAGGGGTCAGGTATAACAATATAGTTTTGCCCATCTATCGTCAAGGTCCAGGGCAATACTAGATTGTGGTCCGGTTTAGGGTTTCAAGAAAACCCACACTACATGTACTTCAGGTCTCACCCTGGCATCTGAGAGCCACCCTAACCCACTTTGCGACACATCAGTGTTAGCCTTGGTAGGATAAATCTCCCTAGATCTAACCAAAGGCTATGAAGATTCTAAACTAACACGAGTCTTATAAGTGTTTAGTTTAAGGGTATTACACAGAAACACACCAATATAACATGAATCAAATATGTACTTTATTCATTTACAATAAATGTCATAATGTACATCAAGCTGATTGAAGCTAAGGGCATACACTGTCTAACAGCTCCCACTTGCACTTATGTCCAATCGGGTACAAGCCAGAGTCTCATATTTTCTACATATTTCTCAAACACTTTCTGTGTTAGTGGCTTAGTCAATGGGTCTGCTACATTTTCCGCTGATGCTAACTTCTGAATCTAGACGTTCCCTCTACCAACAATCTCCCGCTGTACATGGTACTTCTTCTCGATGTGCTTTGACTTCAAGTGGGCACGTGGCACCTTAGCTTGAGCAATGGCTCCAGTGTTATCACACAACAGTGGAATGGGTGATGTGCTGGATGGAACTACTCTTAATTCTTGAATGAACTTCATCCCAACGTCTTCCTTGGCAGCTTAACTTGTGGCAATGTACTCGGCCTCAATTATGGAATCTACTGTGGACCCCTGTTTACTGCTCTTCCAGCTAACTTTACAAGACCCCATCATAAAGATGTAACCAGATGTAAACTTTCTATCATCTAGATTTGACTGGAAATTGGCATCGGTATACCGTAGGATCTGTAGCCTTTGAATACTAGACAAAACTCTTTTGTCCTTTGAAGGTACTTGAGTATGTTTTTCACAGTTGTCCAGTGTTTTTGTCATGGGTTAGACTACTATCTACTTACCACACTCACGACTTGAGCAATGTCTGGCTGAGTGCATAGCATGGCATACATGATGCTCCCTACGGATGAGGCATAGAGAACCTCCCTCATGCCCTTAATCTCCTCAAGAGTCTTTGGAGACATACCCTTGGAGAGAGTGACTTCGTGCCTAAAAGAAACATTTCCTTTCTTGGAGTTCTCCATGATGTATCTCTTGACAATCTTGTTAATGTAAGCAAATTAGGACGATCCTATTATCCTCTTCAATCTATCTCTATAGAGTTGGAGTCCCAAGATGTAAGAGGCTTCTCCAAGATCTTTCATGGAGAATTGCTATGAAAGCCATACTTTCACCATAGTTGACATTCCCACATCATTCGCAATGAGTAGGATGTCATCTACATACAGAATCAGTAACCTTATCTCCCATTGTCTCCTATAAACACAGGGCTCATCTGGGTTTTTCTCAAAGTTAAACTGTTTGACAATAGAGTCAAACTGGATGTTCCAGCTTCTAGAAGCTTGCTTAAGTCCATATATGGATCAGTTAAGTTTACACACCATGTGTTCTTGACCTACAACAATGAATCCTTCTAGTTGCTACATGTAAATATCTTTAGTAAGATCTCCATTTAGGAACGTGGTTTTGACATCCATTTGCCAAATCTTGTAATCATGGTGTGTTTCCTCATAGTCAATTCCCTCTTTCTGGATGTACCCTTTCGCCACAAGATGAGCTTTGTAGGTCTCAACTTTCCAATCGGGGCCCTTCTTCCTCTTGTAAATCCATTTACAACCAATTGCTTTTACCCCTGGGGGTGGATCTTTGAGAGTCTAGACTCCATTGGTCTTCATTGAGTCTATTTCAACTCTCATGGCATCTACCCACTTCAAAGAATCTATGTCTAACATAGCTTCCGTATAAGTCATGGGATCCTCTTCACTGATCGTGGCTTCCATAGCTGTAACGAACTGGAGGCCTGGATACTCGAGTAGACCTTCTAGGTTGGTTATTATCTGGAGCTCATGAGACATCTCCCACTACCCCTGGGCTCTCTTCATCAAGAACAACTTTTTGATGATGATTGTGTAGGATACAATCTTCTTCCAAGAAATGGACATTTTGTCTGCAAAACACTTTTTACTCTTTTGGGTCATAGAATAAATATCCTATAGAGATTTTGGGGTAACTGGTCTTGGATTCCAATTTGTCTACACTAGTCTTTTTAACATGTGTTGGACAATCCCAAATCTTCAAGTGTCTTACACTTGGTTTCTTACCGGTCCATAGCTCATATGGAGTCTTAGGAACGGATTTGGTTGGAACCCGGTTCAGCATGTATATTATAGTCTCTAATGCGTACCCCAAAAGGATGTAGGTAGTTTCGAGTGTACGAGAAGTGATTGGACCATATCCAATAAAGTCTAGTTCCTCCTCTCTAACACACCATTCAATTGTGGTGTAGCAGGAGGAGCTAAATATGAAATAATCCCATTATCCCTTAAGTAGTCCCTGAATTCGTCGAAGAGATATTCACCTCCTCGATCTGATCCAAGGGCTTTAACCTATCTCCCCAACTGTTTCTCAACCTCTTGATTGGACTCTTTGATCATTTCAAAAGATTCAGACTTATGTCTCATTAGGTACACATAACCATACCATGAATGATCATCGGTAAATGTTATGAAATAAACGTGCTGGTTACATGTCCTAACATTTAGGGGACCACATACATCAGTATGTACTAGGTCAAGCGTGCCTGTAGATCTTTTAGGCTTACCTGTAAATGGCCATTTTATCATCTTACCGTGAAAGCAAGTTTTATAGGTTGGAAGATCTTCTACAGTTAGAAAATCCAAAGAACCATCATTTACCAACCTTGTGATACGATCTATGTTATTGTGGCCAAGTCGGTAACACCACAGGCATGTAGGATTAACTGTTTCATGTGTTATCTTCTTCGGGATTATTTCTGACGTAGTTTCGGTTAAGTTTGTTTACAGAGAAGGATGGAGAACATAGAGACCATTCTCGAGTTCTCCGTAAGTGAGGAATTTGTTATTCCGTTTAATAGTAATCACATTACTGAATAAAATAGAATAAACACCCAAACACAACTTTGAGACAAAAATCAAAATTCTTCTTAAGTTTGGTACATAAAAACAAATTTTAAGTACAACAATTCCTTCTCTAAAAACTAATTCTACAGTTACTATAGCTGTAGCTGCAACTGTTGCAGAAGTCCCCAAGTAGAGCTTAACTTCTCTATCACACAGTCTTCTGCTTGTCTTGAACTCTTGCATTGTATTACATGCATGAGTAGAAGTCCCGGAGTTAATACACCAGGAAGTAGAAGTGACCAATTCCTCTTCTAGTGGTTGGTCTATTTGCAGATGTGGCAGGCATCCAATGTCTTGTCCTTCTTTTGCCTTTCAGACTTGCTAACCTTTTTTTGAGGCTTTTTCTTTGCCTTCCTCTTCTTCTTGCCCGACTTGCCACCTTCAACAAGCATGGCTATGGACTTATCCTTCGTTATCAGTTCTTTAGCCCTCTGCAACATATTGTTGAGTTCCTAAAGGCTAACATTTCACTTATCCATGTTATAATTCATGATAAACTGATTAAAGGAGGGAGGCAAAGAGTTTAGGATGGCATCAACTTTGGTGACATGATCAAGCCCTGACCCGGGAGTCTCTAGTTCATTGATGTAACCCATCATCTTTAGACAATGATAATGAACCATTTGGCTCTCAGACATTTTAGCAGTTATAAATAGCTTTAAGACCTTTTGCTGAGTAGAATGATTCTACTCCTCGTAAATCGTCTTCAGACTATCCAGGATGTCCTTGGACACTTCGATTTGATCGAATTGTCTTTGTATTGGATTGTCGAGGGAGGCTATGATGTAGCATCGGGCAAGAGAGTTCTTCTCTTCCCATTCTTGATATTCCTTTCTATGGGCCTCAGAAGCCCTATCACCCAGACGATCTAGAGCAGCGTTTTTAGCAACCTTGCTCAATTTCTGGGACGTTAAAACCAGCATAAGGTTATGGAACCATTGAGCATAGTTTGGGCCCTTAAGCTTATTGTCGTCCAATAATTTGGCGAATTTTCCATTTGCCATTTCTGATAAAGGGCAAAGCAAGCTTTTAGTCCACAACCTGGTTTGATTCATTTATCTACATAGAAATGGCTTTGAATCTATGTTCCATTTCCATTTGTTCATCTCTGAGATTTCCTTCGTATCTTAGTGATGGAGACTACGATGTATGTCTCTGGAAATGTGGAAAATCACATAGAGTGCATAGAGCCAACTGTTTCAGCTGGATAACCCCACCACCTTCTACGAAGAATCATATCCACTCATCTTATGAGCTTTCCCTTTGGCCTCTGTTAAACAAAGTTCATTGCCATTTTAGGTTAAACCTTTCTGTCTAGCAAGTGCTTACTCATCACATTCGTGAACACGAAGGTACCATGAGAGAGTCTTCCATTTTAGGATAGGCCCATCCCACATCGGTTTATGACACCCCTATCATCTTATGAAACATACCAACAGACTCCCTAGCAAATGGATAGCCTAATTTTATGGTGCATCTTCTCATTACTGATAAGCCCATCTTCAAGCTAATGATGAAAGGCCTTTAGAGAGTTCATCACATTAATCTCCCTATCATCACATGCACTTATATATATATATTTGGAGGGAACAAGTAATTACGCCCTAATTCTGATTTAGGTCAAACCAAAGTGGCTCCTACTAACTTTCTTTAAGTAAGATTCAGATGGGTCCTAAACGAGCTAGGGTTCCGCATGATTCTCCTCGGGGAGGAAGCTGAAGTGAGGCCCATCAAGAAGAAAGATCATCCAATGATCTTAAGGACACCAGGGCAATGATGTGGATTCAGCCATGGTGTGCAAAAGGGCCACTATCGAATGAACATGGGCCAAGTGCTTATGGCCCATGTACGTAGCACATCACACATCATACATCACATGCATGAAATAATCACACAATTGATCCAATTCAAGATTTTGATATGAAATTAATTACAGCTAATTAAAGATGATCAAGGCTCAACAAGAAAACATATTAGAGGGTTGTACGTGTAATTTCGCACCTGTAAAACAAAGGCTTAATCGTAGATAGTGAAATCCATATATGCAAATAGTAGATTGCAGTTTCTCAAACTGCAAATGGTCTTCTCTTCCTCCATGCGTTCCATCAAGTCTTCAGACGTGATAAAAATAGAAAAAAATAATTTTCTATTAATTACATCACATCAAATCCTATACATTTTGTCTAAAAATAAAAAAAAAATATTTACAGGCCAAAATGAATAGAATAAAAATTGCAGGGTGTGCAAATCTTGCCACCTTTAAAGAATTCGATATCCATCACACGATAGACCAAGAATCCAAGAAAAAATTGTAGAACCATTCCATGATAATTAAAGAATAATAAAGAATTAATTTCAAACCTACACACCATTTATTGAGAACCGATTTCTTAGAAAAACAATAAACTTGCGCAAACTGGGTAGAACAATTTTTGCTCATTTCGCAGGTTCAGATCTAGTCCTGATATGGTTCAAGGCTTAAACCTGACTCTGATACCACTGTAGGGATGGGAGATCCATCATATGGCTGGCCGAACCATGCAGGGTGGCTGGGCGAAATTTCAAAAATTTCTTTCTCCCATCCGAGAATCCTATTCTCTAATATAGAAAAACTCCATTTTCCAAGGTTCATTCTTGAAACAAACCGGACCAACTCTGAAACCAAGATTAGGGAGAAGAATACCTGATACAGAATCCACGCAAAAAGCACCTCCCAACGTAAGTGTTCACGCCCAAAGAGGGTACCAAATCCTTCCTCCACTGAAGATGGCACAGCTTAGGGTGAGGTAGGATCAGCAAGTGAATTCTTCAGCAAGAACCCCGATTCTTTAGTAAGAATTGTGTAGGGATGTGAGCACAACTACAAGATTGTTTCTTCCACCAAGAAACAAAATCATGATATAATCTTGATCACTCCAAGAGGTGGAGATTGAATAAGATAGGGCGGCAAGAAAAGAGAGAGGGGACTGAATGTAGAAAAGTCAGTCAAATTGTGTGTTTTATTCCAGTTTGCCCTCCTCCTTTATATAGACCTTAAATAGTTAATCTCCTAATCTGATTAAGAGTTTCTTAATCCAAATCTTTATTTGGATTTGGACTCTTTAAGTGATAAGGCTTATCCCTTATCTTATCTGCAGATCAGGATCAACTTCTCCTAATCCAATTAGTACTTTCCTAATCCTAATCTTTATTTGGATTTGGACTCTTTAAATGGATAAGAGTTATCCTCTTATCCTTATCTATTGATCCATACCTAGATTCGCCCCCTATTTAATTAATCCAATTAAATCAGTTTGAAATGGGCTTTAGGCCCACTAAGCCTTCAGGCTCACTTCCTTTTAATGCTGGCTAGCTTGGCTCTCTTTGTATGGTGTGGGAGCCTATCATTGATTTCCACATAAGCCACATGGGTTCAACCTAGCCTATGTTACAAGGACTGGTTGAATTCACTACTGAATATAGTGAACCCCTGAATCCATCAGTATGGACTCTTAAAGGGCCCAACATTTACAATAATGGTCCTTGGGTCCAGCCATCTTATGAAGGCCCAAGGACTATGGGTAGATGTGAGATTAGCCCATCAGGTTTATTATCCCTAAATGATCTTGCACTTAACCTCTCAGCCCATAATGATCAAACACTACCAGACAAGAGAGGACCTCTCCCTCGGCTGCAAGGTACAGTGTTGTACTATTTACTCACATGGATCTAGGGAATTAAAACCTTTTGCAAGAAATTTGTGAAATCATAATATATATATATATATATATATATATATATATGTATGTATATCCCTATATAAATATATTTTGCAGAACAAATATCAACACTTTGAAATCAACTGCCGGTAGTTTAGGTTTCCATCAGAGAGTGCATTCCCCAATCATTCACTTTGTTCGACAAAGGGGCTGATCCTATCACTATGATCACCCACTCAGGTGAATTCTCGGACTACCCCAACATACCAGGTTTTGACCCCCTCTAAGGATCTCACTGATTGGCATATCAAAGATAGCCCAATCCAACACCTAGTGCAGTACCATAATCGAGTCTATGGGTCAGGTGTAACATTCCAGTTTTTCCCATCTATCTCAAAGATCTAGGGCAATACTGGAATTTGGTCTAGTTTAGAGTTTGAAGAAAACCCACACTGCATGTACCTCAGGTTTCACCCTGTCAGCTGAGACAAGCCACCCCAACCCACTTGGCAACACATCTGTGTCAGCCTTGGCAGGATAAATCTCTCCAGATCTATCCAATGGCTATGAAGGTTCTAAACTAATACGAGTCTCATAAGTGTCCAGTTTAGGGGTATTATAAAGAAACACACCAATATAACATAAATCAAATATATACTTTATTCATTTACAATAAATGTTATAATGTACATCAAGTTGATTGGAGCTAAGGGTATACACTGTCTAACAATAGAAAATGTTATGCCAAAAGATAGGGGGGGCTAAAAATCAAAGCATAGACAACACTATCTTTGGCAAAGCACTTCCTATCAAAAAACAGGGGGAGCTAAAAATCAAATCAAAAACACTACTGCCCTAAAGAACCTCATGTCGAGAAACAGGGGGGCTGGGTACTTCCTATCAAGAAGCAAGGGAGCTGAGAACTTCACCAAATGATCAAAATACTGAAATGCTTCTTGATAGAAAGCACTCTTAAAAATACAAGGGGGCTGGGTACACCAAAATAATCGACCCCGATGACCAAAATAACCAATGTCAAATCTCAAAGATAGAATCATTAACTAGGCGAAAAGTGAACTTAAAACAACTACCCCCACATGTTGCTCAAATAACACCAAGATACATCAAAGACAAAATTGCTTATTAATAAGTTCACACTTACCAATTAGTAGGGGGGCTAATAATCTATCCAAATTAAAAAATATACATACATACAATCCTCTACGCACCTTGGCTAGGAACAGGAACACCCATAGGGTCCAGCCAAGCGAGCACATAGTCCTAACCAGGAAAACCCCTTACTGAAAACCGTGAAGGGTCACAAAAATAAGAAGCCATGATACTCATGGTTCTCCAGGTTAATCCTCTAGCCTTAAAACAATGAATCCAATAAGTGCAATAACCCCCTAACTCGAAACAGATTCTTTATCCCACTACAAACCTCTAAAACAAACCAATGATACCAATGCTTATTGTTAAGCACACACTTACCAATAAGCAGGGGGCTAATTGTAGGTACATGTTCACCTTGATTTCAATAGCATAGAAGGTGCTAAACCAACACTATAGGAAAACTCGCAATGAGTTCACAACTCGACACAGATTTGTGATGAGAGAAGAATTTATCACATTTTTATCCCCAAATATTCTGTCTTGCATACTTAATTAGTACTTAATTGGACTCATATTTCTTGTATTTCGGTTCAGGGCATGAAAGAAGGCATCAAGAGCAAAGAAAGGCAAATCGGATGATTTTTCACAGTTTCATCACCGTTCAGTAATCTGGGCCTAACTCGTGTATCCGAACTCTGATTGGGCTGATTCAAGACCCACTAGATAGATAAGAGAAAAAGCCACAACTTTCCTGTTTTGGGATTTCACAGATTCGGCCTGCATCAAAATGAAATCCGGGCCCGAATTCGGGGAAAATTCGTAGGAAGGCCCAATCCGCAGCTTAAGCCCAACTTGCAAAAAAGCCTGGCAGCAGCCCAATTCGTAGAGGAGGTCTAATACGAATCCAAGAACAAGAAACTGAGAAGAGTCTT
>NW_010729307.1:607094-628477 GCF_000365185.1 Nelumbo nucifera
GCCCCTTATTCCGCAATCTTTGGGCGTCCATAGGATGGATCTCTCATCCCTTCAAGGAAACCTCGTCTTGGAGAGATCTCATAAGACACATGGCGAACCCTTAGTAGTGTCCCCCTGACAACTAACAATGAATTGAAGATTTCCTTTCCAAATAGGAATCATACTCTTTTGGCTCCTTCCTTTTAGGACTTTAATCTCTCTCCCTATAAAAGGAGGCACAAATCATAACAAACATACAACTTTGTCAATAGAAATCCTTAACCTACCCTTGCTTCAAGGCTTCCTTTGTCTTTCGAGGCCACCACTCCCAACCTTACCACACCACTCATAGGAGGCATGAATCATAATGAATGCATGACTATGTCGATAGATGCCCTTAGCCTACCTTTGCTCCCAGCCTTCCTTCATCCTTTAAGGAGACCACCACTCTCAATATTACTTTGGTGATGTAGTGTGGGTATTTGCTACAATTGCGATGTGTAAAAATATCACATATCATGATGTGTGTATGTAATTTTATGTGGGATATATAGTCACCTAATTTGGTTAATGTATTTAAAGATTAATAAACAATGGAAAGGGTGCTTTCTCCACTAGTTTTGGCATGAGATGGTGTCAAGGTTCACTAGTGTCATGTTCGTATGCAATTGCTTGGTTATAGTAGACTTTTGGATCTGCTGTTTTGTATCTACTTGCGATGTAGAAATAATAAGGCAGACTTATCGTGTTTAGGACTAGTTACCCAAAATTTCATAATTGATGTGTGGTCCCTAGGGCTGTCAGGGTTTTGTAAATTTGCTCCTAGGGTTGTCGGGACCTTCTTGGGATTGCCAAGGTATGAAGAACCGTTCCTAGGGCTTCTTGGGGTTTCTAGGGTATGAAGAATCAATCCTAGGGTTGCTAGAGCCTTCTTGGATTTGATAGGGTATATGATTGCACTTTAGGTTGCCAAGGCCTTCCTGGGGTTGCCATGGTATGAAGAATCGCTCCTGTGATTGCTAGGGCCTTCCTGGGGTTGCTAGGGTATGAAGAATCGCTCCTGGGATTGCTAGGGTCTTCTTGGGGTTTCTAGGGTATGTGATCACACTTGGGGTTGCCAAGGCCTTCCTAGGGTTGCTAGGGTAGGTATAATCACTCTTGAGGCTGCCAGGGCCTTCTTGGGATTGTTAGGGTATATGGTCGCACTTGGGGTTGCCAAGGCCGTTTTAGAGTTGCTATGTAGAATTGCTCCTGGAGTTGCTTGGGCCTTCCTAGGGTTGCCAGGGTTTGTTATCACGCTTAGGGTTGCCAAGGCCTTCCTAGGGATGCTAGGGTATGTAGAATCGCTCCTAGGGTTGGCAGGGCCTTCCTGGATTTGTTAGGGTTTGTAGAATCACTGCTGGTGTTGCTAGGACCTTCATGGGATTGCCAGGGTATGTAGAATTTCTCTTGGGGTTGTTAGGGTATATGTTCATGCTTGGGGTTGCCAAGGCCTTCCTGGAGTTGCCAGGGTATGTTTTCACGCTTAGGGTTGCCAAGGCCTTCCTAGGGATGCTAGGGTATGTAGAATCGCTCCTAGGGTTGCCAGGGCCTTCTTGGATTTGTTAGGGTTTGTAGAATCACTCCTGGTGTTGCTAGGACCTTCATGGGATTGCCAGGGTATGTAGAATTTCTCCTGGGATTGCTAGGGTATATGTTCATTGTGGGGTTACCAAGGCCTTCCTAGGATTGTTAGGGTATGTGAGGTGGTTGCAAGTCCAAAGCATGCCAAGTGGTTAGTATTAAAGAACAATGACATAATGGATTAAATATCATAGAGGAATAATGAAGTAAATCTGATGCACACACATTTGAGGAAAGAAGAAATTTTGTTAATAATTGTATGATGGCTCAATATACAAAATAGACATTATTCATTATACAATTTGAGCCAGTGACCATTCATTGTTTCATCATGTTCTTTGGTGCATGGATCCCATAACACATAATACCTCATTGTGTGAGCCTCTTTTATAGTGTATAGTCGGACCTAGTTGGGTGCTAACTTTCTAGCTGACCACTTCTTTAAACATCCGAGGTTTCCCAACTTGTTGAAGTTGGATGCCATGAGTTGTTTGTACTTGATTTGTCTTTGGAGGGAGTTTTCTCTATCTTGTTGTTGATTCAATTCTTTTGTATGAAATTGTTTCCCTATCACATAAGCTACCCTAGATGAAACCATTTGTATTTCTACTAGTAGGACCACCTCCTATCCCTAAACCAAGGAATACGGTGTGGCTTGTGCGCTCTTCCTAAGTGATGTGTGGTAGGCCCATAGTGTTTCAGATAGCTTGTTTGCATAGTCTTTTTGATTTTTGGCGATCATCTTTCTAAGCATCTTTAAGAAGGTTTTGTTGGTTGCCTCTACCTTTCCATTTCCTTATGGGTAATAAGTTGTCGAGGTTCCCAGACATGCCTCGTATTGCCCTAATAAGTTACAGACTTCTTGGTTTTTGATTGACAACCCATTATCCGTGAGGATTTTCATTGGGACTCCAAACCTTTGGACAACATGTTGCCTCAAGAAGTTGGCCACATTCTCAATGCAAATCTGCCTTAAGGGTATAGCTTCTGCCCACATGGTGAAGTAGTCAGTGGTGACAATTATGAAGCAGTACCCCTTGGAGGGTGGGTGAATTTTTCCTATTAATTTAATGCCCCAAGTGTGAAATGGCATGGTGAAATGATGGGGTGAAGCATGTTGGCAAGCTGGTGTATCCTCTGGCCATGTATTTGGCATCGCCTTACATGTTTTTAGGTGTTCTCTAGCATCATGTCCTAGTAGAAGCCCAAGTGTAGTAGGTGATGTGTAGGGCCTTTTGCCTTTGATGAGTAGTTGGCTCAAAATTGTGGGCTGCTTCTAAGGCCTCCTCTATTTTATCGACTACCAGGCATCTCAGAGGCTTTCCTGTGTAAGACCTTCTGTAGAGTAGGTCGTCCTAAGGTAGGCTTTCCTGTGTAAGACCTTTCGTGATGGGAGATTAAAGGGTAGGACTCTGTCTCTAAGGTAGGCTATGTATGCTTCTCTCCAATCTATATCGCCTATGGTAAGGCATTCCGTCTTGTTAGTTTTCAGTACACACCTCTTATAGTCATTTTGTGCCTTGGCCGCAACCTTTTTCATATCAGGCTAGTAGTACCCTAGTCTTTGTAGTCTGCAATATAGTGAGGTTATGATGTCTCCGTAGTAGGTGTATCATGCATTTCTCTTAGCACTACGACTGCTTCCGTCGGTCCTAAACGTCTTGCTTTGACTCCATCCACCATTTTGTGATATAGCACCCCGTTCACTAATTGGTATCGCAAGAGTACCCTATTGCCTTGTACTGTAGGGCTTTTTATCTTCTCGACGATGGCTTATCTCCAATCACCCTTCTTGATAGTGTCCCTAGATTCAACCTAGTGTGCTAGTCTCTCTGTTGATGGTTGACCTTGTGTTTGGATGGTTATGCTGATTAGGTTTTCACTTGATTGAATTTTAGATCTTAGTGTGGCTAAGGCATCTGCATACCTGTTTTTGGCCCTGTTCTGGTGCTCATAGCTCATGTCCAAGTCCTTGGTCAGGTTTTGGATTAGGGTTCTATATGGAAGGATTGCCAACTCCTTCACTATGGTGTCTCCCCCCATTTGTCCTATTATTAGTTTTGAGTCTCCAATCACTTTCACTTTCCTTGCTCGAGAGTCCCTTGTGACTGTTAGACCTAACACCAAGCCCTCATATTCTATGAGCTTGTAAGAACAAGGAAACTATAGTTTGAAGGAGTATGTTGAGGTTTCACCAATGGGTGAGGTTAAAGTCACTCTAGAACCCACGGAGGAGTTGGTGCTACTGCCGTCAAAGGTCAAAGTCCATTTGGCATCTTCTACTGTTGCAATAAGGGGAAGGGCACATGTTATTTCATCAGAGATGGAGAATTCACTACTAGATGGGAAAGCTGCTAGCAAGTTAGCAATGACTTGACATTTGATTGCTCTAGGTTGGAAGTATTCAATATTGTATCCACTTAGTTGCATCATCCCTTTGGATAGCTGTTCGGATAATAGTGGTTTGTCTATGAAGTATTTGATTRTGCCATTTCTTGCTGTCAAGACCACCTTCTGACCTAGTATGTAGTGCCTGAATTTCTGGGTATCAAAGACAAGTGCTAGGCATTGTTGTTCCATGTGTGAATAATTCTATTCCATTGCCTTTAATGTCCTACTAGCGTAATAAATGGGGCATTCTATTTTCTCCTCATTCTCTTGGGTGAAGGAAGGAGAAATCCATCATATGGATGGCCGAACTATACTAGATGGCTGGACAAAATTTCAAAAAATTTCTTTCACCCTTCCAGGAATCGTGTTCCTAGTTTTAGAAAAACTGCATTTTTCAAGGATCATTCTTGCACCGAAACCGGACCGGATCTGAAACCAAAAGGAAGGGAGAAGTATACCTGATACGGATTCCAAAAATACAGTTCCCAAAGTGGTAGTTCACACCCAAAGAGAGTTCCACAACCAGCTTCCACTAAAGATGGCACAGCTTGATTTGAAGTTAGTTCAGCAACACAACTTTCAGCAAAACTGTAATCCAACACCTTGGATCGAACAAAGGAGGTGAGCACGAATTGATTTTGATGTTTTCTTGCAAAAATCAGAAGTCAGCACTGATTGAGATCAATCCAAGAACTGGAGGTCGAATTAAGGTTTTTGGGGCGGCAAGAACAGAGAGAGAGAACTAAAGCAAAATGATAACTGGAGGAGTTCAAACTCCTTTTTTTATAAGCCTTAACGATTACCACTCTTAATCAAATTAGGAGGTTCCTAATCCAAATCTTTATTTGTATTTGGACTCTCAAAGTGTATAAGACTTATCCACTTATCCTAATGGCAGAACCAGACCCTTATCCATACCCATATTCGCCCAAGTCTCATGACTGCTTAAGCTGCCATGTGACCACTTGATTAATCTAATTAATCATGGGCTTTAGGCCCATTAAGCAAGTGGCTCACGTCTCTAGGTCATTTCTGGCACATTTGGTTCTCCTTTTATGGCATGGGATCCCAACAATGACCTTATATTAGCCCATATGGGTTTGGGCTAGCCTCTATGAAAAGGCCAGGCTAAATTCACTGTCAAGCACAGTGAACCCTTGAGTCCATCAGTATGGGCTCTAATGGGCCCAACATTTACATTAAATAATCCTTGAGTCCATCCATCCATGAAGGCCCAAGATAATGAACTTAAGTAAGATATTGCCCATCAGGTAAATAAACCTAAATGGTCTCTTACACTTAACCTCTCAGTCCATAATGATTAAACACTTCTCGACAGGGAAGGACCTCTCCCCTGGCTACAAGGTGCAGTGTCACATTCTCTGCTCAAATGGGACCTAAGAATTAAAACCTTTTGCAAATCCTTTTCTTTCTTAAAACATAATATATATATATATATATATATATATATATATATATATATTATCATATAACTATATTTTGCAAAACAAATCTCAAACACGGTTGAAATTGACTGTTGGCAGTTTTGGTTTCCATCAGAGAGAGTGCAGTCTTGATCATTCACTTTGTTCGACAAAGGGGTTGATCCTATCACTATATCACCCATTTGATGAATTCTCAGACTRCCCCAACATACCCAGGTTTTGACACCAAAAGGATTTCACTGATTAGCATATCAAAGACAACCCAATCCGATACCTAGTGCAGTACCATAATCGAGTCTAGGGGTTATGTGTAACTTTCCAATTTTGCCCATTAGTCTCCAAGGTCTAGGGAATAACTGGAAAATGGTTTGGGTTTAGTGTTTCGAACAAACACACTATATGTGCTTTGGGTTTAACCCTAGTAGCTGAGACAAGCTGCACCGACCTTCTTGGTAGCACATTAGTGTCAGCCTTGGCAGGATAAACTACTCAAGTCTATCCAATGGCAGAGAACATTCTAAACTAACACGAGTCTCATAAGTGTCTAGTTTAAGGGGTAATTACATAGAAACACACCAATCATAACATGAAACACAAGAATCTCTACCGTGTTTGAGATTTGTTTTGTAAAATATATTTATATATATTATGTTTTATGAAAAAGTTTGCAAAAGGTTTTAATTCCCAGGATCCGTCTGAGCAAAGAGTGCAACACTGTACGTTGCAGCTAAGGGAGAGGTCCTCTCTTGTTGGGCAGTATTTGATCATTAAGGGCTACGAGGTTAAGTGTAAGACCACTTAGGGCTATTATACCTGATGGGCTAATCTCACTTAAGACCATTGTCCTTGGGCCTTCATAGGATGGCTAGACTCAAAGACCATTTAGTGTAAATGTTGGGTCCATTAAGAGCCCATGCTGACGGACTTAGGGGTTCACTATGCTTAGCAATGAATTCGGCTAGGCTTTGTCATAGAAGCTAGGCTAAACCCATATGTGCTTTTATGAGGTCATTGTTGGGGTCCCACGCCATACAAAGAGAGCCAAATTGGCCAGCAACTAAAATGGGATATGAGCCACTTGCTTAATGGGCCTAAAGCCCATAATTAATTGTATTAATTAAGAAGTCACATGACAGCTTAAGCAATCATGTGACTTGGGCAAATTTAGGTATGGATATGGGTTTGGATCGGCAGATAAGGATAAGAAGATAAGTCTTATCCACTTAAAAAATCAAGATCCAAATAAAGATTTGGATTAGGAAGCTCCTATTTGGATTAGGAGAGCAACTCTTTAAGCTATATAAATAGAGGAGGGCGAATTGCTCCATGTTTACACACTGCTCTCAATTCTCTCTCTCTCCTATTGCTCTTGCTGCCCTAACCCAAATTCGACCTTCATTCTTGAACTAATAGAAATCAGTTTTAATTCTGATTTTTGCAAGAAAGTATTAGATCTAATTTGTGTTCACCTCCCTTTTTCGTTCCAAGCTGTTGGATTGCAGTTTTTGTTGAAGGACTGCATTGCTAAACCTACTTCGTCTCGAGTTGCACCATCTTCAGTGGAAGTGGGTTTAGGTACCCTCTTTGGGCATGAACTTCTACTTTGGTCTAAGTCAACATCCACCATCAGAATTTCACTACTGCTCATCAATGCAAAGATAAATCAATTCAGACTTTGAATATTTATTGTAGGAATTATTTTCCTGCATCTCCCTAATCTAGTTAATTAGAAAACAAGCGATCCTCTTAACCCTTACTACCGAACAACCCTTAAACAAGCGTTAAAGATTTAATCCAGCAGTAGCCTTAAGCATTAGAGATCGATGAAGCTAAACAACACAAGCACAAGCRGTTRYRTTTAATTYARTYGAGTGTTCTTCCTAAGATCTAACAATTTCTGACGCAACAAATCATTAAACCCTAGTTGCTTCGCAGATTAGAGGGATTAGATAATTAAGGATCTGATATCTAACCTAGCAGTAGATTGCAACGAATAACAAACTAGTAAGCCTCCTAGCAATCAGATGAAACAATCATGAACATAAACATAGAAGAACATTCGATATTCAAAGTATAAATCAAACAATAATAATAAAATTAGATCTCACAGTTTTGTTGATTCTAAGGCTTCTATTTCCTTCGACCAAGTATCAGAATTTAGCCATGCATGGTCATGGTGAAAACTCAAGAAAAATCAGAGAAGAGAGAAGAGAAGAGAAGAGAGGTGCAGCAGCCCTAGGTCTGATTACTTTCTTGATTTTCTTTCTCTTCTTTTCTTTCTCTCTATTTCCCCCAAAAGAAGCCTAAAAATTCTCCTAAAATTTCTCTAGATAACAATCTCCAAGTCTGACTTGTCAAGAGAAAATTCAAAAATAGGATAAACCAAAGTTCTAATGTAAGTGGGAGAGTGGTGATTTCGTATATGAAAACTTGCAGGCGAAGAAAATGTTTCCAGCACGTCAGCACTGCAGTTGCAACTATTTTGGACCCAATTTCGACCTAGATGTAGTCAGTATCTATCAAAACTAAAAACATGAAAGTTGTATAGATTTTCCTTATCGTTCCAATATATCTTGAATTATCTCATTGGGAGTTCGGATGAGAGAGTTATGACCAAATTACCACGCGGTGCCAAAACTGTCCAGAATTACCCGATTAGCCTTGTTTTTCACTTAATGCCTCCATTTGTGCCCTAAACCAAAATATAAGAATAATGAATCCATTTAGGCACTAAATAATTATAAAAGACCACTAAACCTAGACCATTTCCTAGTCATGCCCTAGACCTTGGAGACTGGTGGGAAAAACTTGAAAGTTACACTTAACCCCTAGACTCGATTATGGTACTGCACTGGGTGTCAGATTAGCCTATCTTTGATATGCCAATCAGTGAGATCCTTATAGGGGGTTAAAACTAGGGTATGTTGGGGAAGCCAGAGAATTCACTTAAGTGGGTGATCATAGTGATAGGATCAGCCCCTTTGTCAAACAAAGTGAATGATTGGGACTGCACTCTCTCTGATGGAAACCAAAACTGTCGACAATCGATTTTAACCGTGTTTGAGATTTGTTTTGCAAAATATATTTATATTATGTTTCATGAAAAGGTTTTCAAAAGGTTTTAATTCGCGGGATCCATCCGAGTAGAGAGTGAAACACTGTACCTTGTACCCGAGGGAGAGGTCTTCTCTTGTCGGGCAGTGTTTGATCATTAGGAAGTTAAGTGTAAGACCATTTATGGCTGTTATACCTAATGGGCTAATCTCACTTAAGACCATTGTCCTTGGGCCTTCATAGGATGGCTAGACTCAAGGAATTCGACCCATTCATTGTAAATGTTGGGCCCATTAAGAGCCCATACTGATGGACTCAGGGGTTCACTATGCTTAGCAGTGAATTCGATCAGACTTTGTCACATAAGTTAGGCTGAACCCATATGGGCTTTTGTGAGGTAATTGTTGGGGTCCCATGCAATACAAAGAGAGGTAAATTGGCCTACAATTAAAAGGGGACGTGAGCCACTTGCTTAATGGGCTTAAAGTGCTAAATTAATTGGATTGATTAAGAAGTCACCTAACATCTAAAGCAGTCATGTGACATGGGGGAATTTGGGTATGGATATGGGTTTGGATCAGCATATAAGGATAAGAAGATAAGTCTTATCCACTTAAAGAGTCCAGATCCAAATAAAGATTAGGAGATCAACTCTTTAAGCTATATAAATAGAGGAGGGCGAATTGCTCCAAGTTTACAGAGTGCTCTTAGTTCTCTCTCTCTCTTTCTGCTCTTACCGCCCTAACCCTAATTCAACCTCGATTCTTGAACTAATAGAGATCAGTTCTGATTTTGATTTTTGCAAGAAAATAGCAGATCTAATTCGTGTTCACCTTCCTTGCTCAATCCAAACTGTTGGATTGCAGTTCTTACTAAAGGACTGCATTGTTGAACCTGCTTCATCTCAAACTGCGCCATCTTTAGTGGAAGCAGGTTTTGGTACCCTCTTTGGGCATGAACACCTACTTTGCAAACTACACATGTGGATTCCATATCAGGTATTCCTCTCCCTTTCTTTTGGTTTCAGATATGGTCTGGTTTGGTGCAAGAACGATCCTTGAAAAATGTAGTTTTTCTAAAATTGGGAGTACGATTTCCGAAAGGGAGAAAAGAAATTTTTGAAATTTTGCTTAGCTATCTAGCATGATTTTGCCATCCATATGATGGATCTCCCTTCCTTCACCCTCTACTTATTAGGCAACATCACTTATGGCAATGTGCTTGGCCTGGGTCGTGGACTATTTTTCATACTACATAGGATCCCATCGTGAAGATGTAACCAGATGTAGACTTTTTATCATCTTGGTCTAACTTGAAGTCGGCATCAGTATACCCAACCATCTGTAGTGAACTACCATCGAAGACTTATACTCTTTAGTCCTTTGAAGGTATTTGAGTATGTTTTCCACAGCAGTCTAGTGCTCCTGTCTTGGGTTTGACTAGTATCTACTTACCACACTCACTGCCTGAGAAATCTTTGACCGAGTGCACAACATGGCATACATGATGCTCCCTATGGCTGAGGCATAGGGAACCTCTCTCATGCCCTCAATCTTCTCAGGGGTCTTGGGAGACCTACCCTTGGAGAGAGTGACTCTTGTGTTTGAAAGGGACAAATCCCTTCTTGTAGTTCTGTATGTTGTACTTGTTGACAATCTTGTCAATGTAAGTAGATTGGGATAATCGTAGGAGGCTTCTCCAAGATCTTTCATGGGAAATTGCTGTGAAAACCATACCTTCACTGTAGTCAGCATTCCTACATCATTCCCAATGAATAAAATGTCATTTACATACAGAACAAGGAACATAACCTTATCTCCCACTTTTTTCTTGTAAACACAGGGCTCATTCGAATTCTGCTAAAAGTCAAACTATTTAGCTGTAGAGTCAAATCGGATGTTCTAACTTCTTGAATCTTTCTTAAGTCCATAAATGGATCTGTTTAGTTTGTACATCATATGTTCCTGACCAGATGCAATAAAAACATTCAGCTGCTACATATATATATCTTCAGTAAAATCTCCATTCGGGAATGCAGTTTTGACATCTATATGCCAATTGTCATAATCATAGTGTGCTGCTACAGCTAGTAAGATCTGTATGGATTTAAGCATGGCCATAGGCAAAAAGGTTTCCTCATAATCAACTCCCTCTTTCTGAGTATACCCTTTTGCTACAAGACGAGCTTTATAGGTCTCAACCTTTCCATCAGGGTCCTTCTTCCTCTTGTAGATCCATTTGCAACCGATTGCTTTCACCCCAGGGGGTTGGTCTACAAAAGTCCAGACTCTGTTGGTTTTCATTAAGTCCATCTTGACTTTCAGGGCATCTACCCACTTTAAGGAATTTGTGTTCAACATAACTTCCGCATAAGTCACGAGATTTTTCTCATTGGTCGTGGATTCTATCAAGTAACTTTCTTGATCATAGACGTAATGAACTAGAGGCCTAGACACGCAGGTAGGTCTTCTAAGTTGGGTATTATCTGGAACCTATGGGACATCTCCCACTATTCCTGAGCTCTCCTCATTAAGTATAATTTTTGGATGATGATCCTTCAAGATATAATCTTATTTCAAGAAGTAGGCATTTCGACTACAAAATACTTTTTGCTCTCTTGGGTCATAAAAGATGTATCCTACAGAGCCCTTGGGGTAGCCTATTAATATGCAATTACAAGTCTTGGATTCCAATTTGTCTACACTTATTCTTTTGACATGTGCTGGACAACCCCAAATCTTCAAGTGTCTTACACTTGGATTCTTATCGGTCCATAGCTCTTAGGGAATCTTAAGAACTTATTTGGTTGGAACTCAGTTCATCACGTATATAGCAGTCTCCAATGCATGTCCCTAAAAGGATATAGGTAGCTCTGAATGGACGAGAAGTGATCGGACCATATCTAACAGAGTTTGGTTTCTCCTCTCTGACACACTGTTTAATTGTGGGGTAGCAGGAAGAGACAACTACAATACAATCCCATTGTCCTTTAGGTAGTCCTTGAATTCTTCAGAGAGATATTCACCTCCTCGATCTGATCGAAGGGTTTTGATGTTTCTTCCCAACTGTTTCTTGACTTCTTTTCTAAATTCCTTTAACTTTTCAAATGATTCAAACTTATGTCTCATTAGGTACATGTAACCATACCGAGAATAATCATCGGTGAATGTTATGAAATAACAGTAATGGTTACATGCCCTAACATTCATGAAACTACATACATCACTATGTATCAAGTCAAGTGTGCCCATAGATCTTTTAGGCTTTCTCGTAAATGATCGTTTAGACATCTTACCCTGAAGGCAAGGTTCACAAGTTGGAAGATCTTCTACAGCTAGAAAATCCAAAGGACCATCCTTTACCAATCTTGTGATACGTTCTATATTGATATGGCCAAGTCGGTAATGTCACAGGTATGTGGGATTAACCGTATCGTGTGTTCTTTTCTTGGGGATAATTTTTGACGTAGTTTCGGTTATGTTCATTTCCAGAGAAGGATGGAGGACATAGAGACCATTCTCAAGTTCTCCATAAGTAAGGAATTTGTTATTAAATTTAATAGTTATCACTAAATAGAATAGAATAACCATCCTTACACAATTTAGAAATTGAAATCAAATTTGTTCTAAGTAATGGTACATAAAGACAATCTTTAAGCATTACAATTCCTTCTCTAAAGAATAAATTTACAATTCATATAATCGTAGCTACAACTGTTGTAGAAGTCTCCAAGTAAAGTACCACCTCGTCGTCATTCAACCTTCTACTTTCTTTGAGCCTCCGTAATGTATTGCATGCATGAGTAGAAGCCCTAGAGTCAATACACCAAGATGTAGAAGTAACCAACATATTTTTCTCTATGACAAGAGATTCAAAATTACCTTCTTTCTTTGCAAAATTGACATTCATCTGCTGACTTGTCTCTCTTCTGCCTTTTTGGCTTCCCTACTTTCTTTTGAGGCCTCTTCTTGCCCTTCCTCTTTCTTTTTCCCAAATTGCCACCTTCAACAAGCAAGGCTACCGGCTTGTCCTTCTTTATCAGTTCTTTAGCCCTCTACAGCATATTGCTGAGTTCTTGAAGGCTAACATTTTGCTTGTTCATGTTGTAATTCATGACAAACTGATTGAAGGAGGGAGGCAAAGGGTTTAGGATGTCATTAGTTTTGTTGCCATCATTGAGTTGGGATCAAAAAGCCTCCAGTTCATTAATATACCCCATCATCCACACGGTGTGGTCATGGACCTATTGGCTCTCGGTCATCCTTGTGGTCATCAATAGCTTGAGGACCTTTTGTTTGGCAGAACGATTCTGCTCCTCATACATAGTCTTTAGACTATCCAGAATGTCTTTGCAGACTTTGATCTTGTTGAATTGTCTCTAGATTGCATTGTCTAAAGATGCTACAATGTAACACTGGGCAAGAGAATTCTTCTCTTCTCATTTCTAATATTCCCTCCTATGTGCTTCAGAAGCCCTGTGACCCGGACGTTCCAGAGTTGGGTTTTTGGCAACCTTGTCCAATTTCTCGGATGTAAGGACTAGATTAAGGTTACAGTACCAGTCAACATTGTTAGGTCCCTTAAGTTTGTTGTCATCCAACAATTTGGCGAATTGTCTGTGTGCCATTTCTGATAAAAGGCAACAAATTTTAATCCACGACCTACATTGTTTCATGTTATCTTACATAGAATGA
Source organism: Nelumbo nucifera (assembly GCF_000365185.1). Next base: position 620,281 of record NW_010729307.1, read on the forward strand.
CCTACATTGTTTCCCTTTGGCCTTCATCAGGCAAGGTTCATTGCTATTTTAGGTTAAACCTTTCTGTCTGGTAAGTGTTGACCCGCCATATTATGGACCCCAAGGTCCACGATATGATGTCCCTATCATCTCGTGAAGCAATCCCACTAACTGGACCAAAAAAATGGATAGCCCAATTTTACGGTGCATCTCCACCCACTGGTTCAACCTGTTTTCATGCTAATGATAGAAGGCCTTTAGAGAATTCATCATATAATATTCCCTATCTCTTGCACTTAAATTAATCTGGAGGGAACAAGAAAAATAGTCCCTAGGTCTGATTTAAGTTATACCAAAGTGGCTCCCATTGACTTCCATAAAGTCATATTCAAATTGGCCCAAAATGGGCTAGGGTTTCGTGGGGTCCCTCTTAGGGAGGAAGCTAATCAGGGGGGCCCATCAAAAGGGATATCCTACAATGATATATGGGCGTCATTGTAGTGATATGCATTCAACAATGATGTTCACAAAGAGCCACATACATCTAAGCATGGGCCAAGTACTTTTGGCCCATGCACAAATCACATTTAGCACATCACAAGCACAAGTGTAAGCGCCATGGTAAGGTGGAGGTTGGTCAATCTCTGAAGGTCCGGAGATGGCAGTGGGAAAGAGAGAGGACATAGGAAATAGAGAGGAAGAGTGGAAAGAAGGGAGAGTGTCTTTGTGAGAAACCCTAGGTCAGAGTTATCATTCTATTGTCCCTTGGATATGAATTGCTTTCCCCCTTTTATAAAGAGAAAGTTAAGGCTATAAAGAAAGGAGTTCATTCCTGTTAGGAAAGGGAATCTTTCCTATTAGGAAAGGAGATCTTTCCTTCTATTTGACTATTAAGGGAGCATTATTAGAGGATCTTATCCCTTTCGAATTCTCTCTATATGCGACCCTATTATACTAATGTGGTGTGGGTGACATAATCGTTTGGTAGGCATACTTTCATTAAACCCGCATGCATAATTTAAAGATGCACGTGTAACCGACATTCCGATCTACTGTGATTCCACGGTTCTGTAACAGCCTCAGGTTCATCGCAACTTTGCACGCATCCAAAGTTCATTGTGAATCTACACGCATCTTTATAGATCATCACAGATTCACGCTTGTCTAAGCTTTATCGTAAGTTTATGTATGTCTAAGGGTTATCGTGGATTCACGCTAGCCGATGTTCATCGCGACTCATTTCGAGTATGAGTTCATCACAGATTCGCAGATCTGCAATGAACTCATCGCAAAAGTGTGATGGATTATGGATTCATCACATACATCCATGTAATGTTTGTTTGACACACTCTGTACTTTGATGGTCTTAGCGGCCACTATGTACCTACAACAAGCATAATCACAAATTGATCCAATCAATCAAAAGGCTTGTAAAACCCCAATTAATTTAAGTTAACACACAATCAGCCCATTAAAGGCCAATGAATTATCTAATAATTTCATCTTGGTATATGGAATAAACTGCAAAAAGCAGTTCGGCCCACATAGCAGTTATGCTAAAATGGGCCGATGTTGCTTTAACTTAACATAAACTGGGTTTTCAAGAGGGGGCTAAATTGGACCATGTTGTGGGCCATCAAACCCTTGGCCCAAATCCAATTTTGAGCTGCCTAAATCATGACCCATGGGGCTGTGATTAGACACCATCAAACCATTGTTTCAGTCCAACAAGTTTGGACCAAACTAGGTTAAATTGGCTTAGGGTTTGGTGTCCAAAACATGCAACAATTCATAAGAATTTGATCTGAAAATTTTAACAGATGAATATTGACAATCAATCACAGAAAAAATAAATAATCTAGGGCTGCAAGTGTGATGGTCTGAATCTGATCCAGACGAATTGCAAACCTACAAGAAACTGTTAATCGCGGATTGTAGATTTTCTACAAAAATTTTCCTTCTTCTTCTCCGTGTGCTTCAGCATGTCATCCAATGTAAAAAATAGAGAAAACCTAATTTTCTATTAATTACATCAGAATAAATCCTAATACATTTTTCTAAAAAGTAAAAAATTGTTTACAGACCAATGATCAAATAAATAATTCCTGGGTGCGCAAATCTTGTCGCCAAAAAAGAATTTGATCTCCATTACACAGACAGCCCAAGAACAAAAGTATAATAATAGAAAAATATTAAAATTATATAAGAATATAATAAAAATAATTTCAGATCAAATCACCCAAAATCTAAGAATCGATTTCTCAAAAAATTGCTAATTATGCAAATTTGTCAGAACAATTCTATCGATTTTAGTTTTGTTTTAGATCTAGTTTATTTCAGTTCAAGATTGAACCTGGCTTTGATACCACTAAAGGAAGGGGCAATGATTTGGATGGCCGAACCATGCTATATGGCTGGGTGAAATTTCAAAAAAGTTCTTTCACCATTTCGGGAATCGTATTCCTAGTTTTAGAAAAACTGCATTTTTCAATGATCGTTCTTGCACCGAAACCGGGCCAGATCTGAAACCAAAAGGAAGGGAGAAGTATACCTAATATGGATTCCAAAAGTGTAGCTCCCAAAGTGGTAGTTCACACCCAAAGAGAGTTCCAAAACCATCTTCCACTGAAGATGGCGCAGCTTGAATTGAAGTCGGTTCAACAACACAATTTTCAGCAAAACTGTGATCTAACATCTTGAATCGAACAATGGTGGTGAGAACGAATTGATTTTAATGTTTTCCTGCAAAAATCAGAAGTTAGCACTGATCAAGATCAGTCCAAGAACTGGAGGTCGAATTAGGGTTTCTAAGGCGGCAAGAGCAGAGAGAGAGAACTGAAAGCATAATGATAACTGGAGCAGTTTGGTCTTCTCTTTTTATAAGCCTTAAGGATCACCACTCCTAATTGAATTAGGAGGCTCCTAATACAAATATTTATTTGGATATGGACTCTCAAAGTAGATAAGACTTATCCTCTTAACCTAATGGCGAATTTAGACTCTTATGCATACCCATTGTTAGACATTTATGCCCTTTAGCTCCAATCAGATTGATGTACCTTTTTGACATTTATTGTAAATGAATAAAGTACATAATTTATTCATGTCATTGTGGTGTGTTTTTGTGTAATATCCTTAAATTGTACACTTAATGAGACTCGTGTTAGTTTAAAATCTTCACAACCATTGGATAGATCTAGGGAGATTTATGCTACCAAGGCTGACACTGATGTGCCGCCAAGTTGGTTGGGGTGGCTTGTATCAGTTGCCAGGGTGAGACCTGAGGTACATGTGGGTTTTCTTGAAACCCTGAACCGGACCAAAATTCTAGTATTGCCCTGGACCTTGGAAATAGATGGGAAAAACTGGAATGTTACACCTGACCCCTAGACTTGATTATCGTACTGCACTGGGTGTCGGATTGGGTTGTCATTGATATGCCAATCAGTGAGATCCTTAGAGGGGGTCAAAACCTAGGTATGTTGGGACAGTCTGAGAATTCATCTGAGTGGGTGATCATAGTGACAGGATCACCACCTTTGTCAGACAAAGTGAATGATCGGGGATGCACTCTCTCTGATTGAAACCTAAACTGCTGGCAGTTGATTTCAACCGTTGAAATTTATTTTGCAAAATATAGTTATATAAAGATATACATATATATATATATTATGGTTTCAAATTGTTTGCAAAAGGTTTTAATTCCCGGGATCCATGTGAGTAGAGAGTGCAACACCATTCCTTGCAACCGAGGGAGAGGTCCTCTCTTGTCGGGCAGTGTTTGATCATTTTGGGCTGAAAGGTTAAGTGTAAGGCTATTGAGGGTAATACCTAATGGGCTAATCTTGCATCTGGCCACAGTCTTTGGGTTGGGTTTTCATAAGGTGGTTGGACCCAAGGAACATTTAGTGTAAATGTTGGGCCCATTAAGAGTCCATGGCGATGGACTCAAGGGTTCACTGTCTCCTACAGTGAATTCGGCCAAGCCTTGTAACAAAGGCTAGGCTGAACCCATTTGGCTGATGTGTAGATCAATGTTTGGGTCCCATGCCATACAAGGATAGCCAACTGGGCAACAGGTTAAGAGGATTAAGTGAGCACATAGACTTAATGGGCCTAAAGTCCAATTTGAACTGGCTTAATAAGATTAATTAAATAGGGGTGGTTCTGGGATTTGGATCAACTGATAGGATAAGGGATTATCCTTATCCACTCAAAGAGTCCAGATCCAAATAAAGATTTGGATTAGGAAACTCCTAATTTAATTAGGATGACTGATCTTTATCTATAGATGAGATAAGGAACTAAAGAGAGTCTAGATCCAAATATAAGATTTGGATTAGGAAACTCCTAATAAGATTAGGAAAACCTCTCTTTAAGGCTATAAATAGGAGAGCAGGGCAGACCTCTCAACATAACTCACAGTCTGCTGAATTAAGAGAGAAGACAACACATAGTTTGATTTCTCCTATCTTCTACTCTTTTCTTCCTATTCTTGCCGCCCCTACCCAGTTCGATCTCCACCTGTGGGAGTGATCAAGAACAGTTCTTGATATTGCCTTTTACTAGAAAAGGTAATCTGAAGTCGTGTTCACCCGCCCTCCATCATATTCTTGTTGAAGAATTCGGTTCTTGCTGAAGAGCCATCCTGCTGATTCTGCTTCACGTCACACCATGTCATCTTCGGTGGAAGCAGTCTTTGGTTTTCTCCTTCGGTGTGAACACCATCGTTGGGAGTTACTGTTACTCCGTATCAGGTATATCCCTCTCCTTCCTTTTGGTTTCAGATCTGGTCCGGTTTGGTTTCAAGATTGATCCTTGAAAATGCAGTTTTCTAAAATAGGGAATGCGATTCCCACATGGGAGAGAGAATTTTTTTGAAATTTTGCCCAACCTTGTTGCAGGGTTCGGCCATCCATATGATGGATCCCTCATCCCTTTAGTGGTATCAAAGCCAGGTTCAAATCTTGAACCAAATTAAACCAGATCTGGATCTACGCAAATGGGTAGAAGGCGTTCTACCCGATTTGCACAGTTAACATTTTTCTGGGAAATTGGTTCCCAGTTTATAGGTGATTGATCTAAAATTAAATCTTTATAAATCTGATTATGTTTAGAACTGTTCTATATATTTTTCTTGATTTTTGGGTTGTTCGTATGGTGGAGATCAGATTCTTTAATGGCGTAAGAAATTTGCGCACCTGCTGTTCTATTTATTCTTGGCCTGTAATTAATTATTTTTAATTTTTAGACGGAATGTATAGGAATTTAAATCTGATGTAATATTAATAGAAAAATAGGTTTTCTATTTTATTTCATTCGATGATGAAGCAGAAAACGCAGAGGAGAAATCTTCACAGATTTGGGTTCAGCCATCTGTGATTTGCAGTTTTGGAAACTACACACTACGAACTAACCTTTGTTTTGTAGGGTAACAGACTTACGAACAACTCTCCTACTGATTCTTGATTGTCTTGCATCAGTTATTTAATTTCAGATCATCTGCTTGAATTGAATCTTGAATTAAACATCAAACCCTAGACCCGTTCAAACTAGATTGGACCAAACTGGTTAGACAGAATCTATGGTTCGATGGGGGCTGTTCTCAGCCCTAAAATTTCATATATGGGTCCAGGAGTTGATGATTAATTGCAAGATGCAATTCAGCCAACATCTGTAAAACCCAGTTTTAATCTGTTAAAACTACTTTAGCCCAATTCAGCATAAATGCTATATGGACCGAACTGCTCTTTGTAGTTCCACTCATATACCTAGATAATGTTATGGGCTTTAAATGGGATTTTCATATGGCTTTTACAGTTATTTAATTGATTGGATCAATTTTGAATTTCATGCATGTGATGTATGGATGTGTGATGTGCTACGTTCATGGGTCATAAGCACTTGGCCCATGCTAATTCGATAGTGGCTCTTACGCACACCATGGCTGAATGGACATCATTGCCATGGTGTCCTTAAGATCATTGGATGATCTCCCTACATGGTGGGCCCCACACCAGCTTCCTCCCCAAGAGGAACCGTACAGAACCCTAGCCGTTTAGGGCCCATCTAAATCTAGCTTTATGAAAGCCAGTGGGAACCACTTTGGTTTGACCTAAACTAAAATAGGGCGTAATTATTCGTTCCCTCCTGAAAATATAAGTGCATGTAATAGGGAGATTCATATGATGAACTCTCTAAAGGCCATCCATGATTAGTATGAAGGTTGACTGTATTGATGGGTGGGGATTTACCATAAAATTGGGTTATCCATATGCTAATACAGTTGGCTGAATTACTTCATGAGATGATAGGGGTGTCATAGACCGATGTGGGAGGGGCCTATCCTAAAATGGTAGACTCTCTCACGGTACCTTGGTGTTCACGAACATGATGGGTGAGCACTTACTGGACAGAAAGATTTAACCTAAAATGGCTATGAACCTTGTCTGACAGAGGCCAAAGGGAAAACTCATAAGATGAATGGATAAGATCCTTCACAGAAAGGTGATGGGGTTATGCAGCTGAAACAGTTGGCTCCATGCACCCTATGTGGTTTCCCACATTTCCAGAGACAATTGTTTCCATCACTGAGGTTGGAGGGAATCTCAAACATGCCCAAAATGGAAATGGAACATAGATTAAAAACCATATCTATGTGACGACATGAATCAATTAGGTTGTGGACTTATAAATCTGCCTTGCCTTTTCTCAGAAATGACAAACGGAAACTTCACCAAATTGTTGGATAACAACAAACTCAAGGGCTCTAATTATGCTGACTGGTTTTGAAACCTTATGCTGGTCCTAACGTCCGAGAAATTGGACAAAATTGCTAAAAACCCTGCTCCGGTCATCCAGTTGATAGGGCTTCTGAGGCCAGACGAAGAAGGTATCAAGAATGGGAGGAGAAAAATTCTCTTGCTCGGTGTTATATTATAGCCTCTTTGGATAATCTGATACAGTGACAATTCAATAAGATCGAAGTGTCCAAGGATATATTGGATAGTCTAAAGACCATATACGAGGAGTAGAACCATTCTACTCGTCAAAAGGTCTTAAAGTTGTTTATGACCGCACAAATGACCGAGAACCAACAAGTTCATGACCATTGTCTAAAGATGATGGGTTACATCAATGAAATGGAGGCTTTCGGGTCAGGGCTAGACCATGACACTAAAATTGATGTTGTCCTTAATTCCTTGATTCCGTCCTTCAATCAGTTTATCATGAATTACAACATGAATAAGCTAAACGTTAGCCTTTAGGAACTCAGGAATATGTTGCAGAGGGCTAAAGAACTGATTAAGAAGGATAAGCCGATAGCCATGCTTGTTGAAGGTGGCAAATCGGGCAAGAAAAAGCAGAAAGCTAAAAGGAAGGCTCAGAAGAAGGGTAGCAAAACTAAAATGCAGAAGAAAGATAGGGCATCGGATGCCGGTCACTTCTGCAAACAGACCGACCACTGGAAGAGGAATTTTCCTCAATACCTGGAGACTACGAAGAAAGGTAATTTCAAATCTTTTATCATAGAGACCACGAGAGTTAGAGGATCCATGATAGGGAAGTTTGTTTTTCCTTTTTCTTTTTCTTTTTGTTTTTACATTTCTAGTTTAGTTTTTCTGCCCTTTCTTTGCATTTAACTTGACATTGGGGACAACGTAAGTTTTAAGTGTGGGGGAGGGGATTTAGGTTGTGTTTTAAAGTTTGATTTAGGTTGTGTTTTTTTGCATTTGCTTTTCAAAAAAAAAAAAAAAACTTTTGTATGCCCTTAGCTTCAATCAGAATGATGTACATTATGTGAACTTATTAAAAAAAAAAAAAAAAAAAAAAAAAACCTCAACTCTTTTGAAATCAATTGAAACAGTGTTCTAGGAAGATTCTTGTGAACTGAGTAAAGAAATATGATCAGGAAGTACATAACCTATCTGAAGCCATTTCCTTTTAAGCTAGTCCTAAATTCAAGTTTAAGTAAACAGAGTAAATACTTCACCATTGCCTCAGTTGGTAGGATGGAGCATAAAATGCACCTACCGGTCAATTAATCCGATGGTAGGATGGAGCATAAAATGCACCTACCAGCCAAGTCATCTGATAGTAGGACRGAGCATAAAATGCACCTACTAGCTAGCAATTCAAATAGTAGGATGGAGCATAAAATGCACCTACTGACCAAGTAATCCAAAAGTGAGATGGAGCATAAAATGCACTCACTTCT
>NW_010729307.1:629652-657398 GCF_000365185.1 Nelumbo nucifera
ATGTTGATTAGTCTGACAAATTAATTAATGTTGATCTTCCTACTGCTATCCATAATTCGATGATCCGTAATTGTCACGAATAGTGGTACAAGTAGCAATTAGGTTAWTATCTTTTTGGGTCAATTGTTCRTGACAGCYTTTGACCAATGTATTGGCATGTTTTAACCTAAGGGGAATCAACGGAACAAGATTCAATAATTGCAGCTATCTCAATTATTATTATTTTGGTTTAACTGTTTTTACAAAGGTTATTGCTATCATTAATTGATATCGAATGCTATCGTACCCAGTCGGTTAATGATAAGTGTTGATCGAATGCTGGGTTTGGTCAACTAATTCAGGAAATCACGAGGTTTAGTATGGCTATCCTAATAAATCCTAAGGTTAAATACTTGAATTGCAAGAATGCTGAAGTTTACCTATGATCGATGACCAATTGACTCAATCCGAACCCTTGGATCAGAATTTGGTAAGACTGAATTTTCCTTGTTAATTGTTATTTGCTATTCTGTGTTAATTGTTATTTTAGAAATTTAATCATTAGAATTTCCCACTCTTTAAATTGCGCATTCGACTGAGAAATTACTAGCTCCCTGTGGGATTCGACCTGGTACCACTGTTACTACAAATTTATTGTGAGGTGGGACTAGAATTAATTTTGAGGGCTTCGACAACCCGTCATTCGCCATGAAAGATCTTTAAGAAGCTTCCTACATATTGGATCTTCAACTTTAAAGAGATAGATCAAAGAGGATTATAGGATTATCCCAGTCAACTTACATTAACAAGATTGTCAAAAGATGCAGTATGGAGAATTCCAAGAAAGGAAATGTTCCTTTCAAGCACAGAGTCACTCTCTCCATGGGTATGTCTGATGTGTCCAGAAGCGTGTCATTAAACGCCTTGAAAAACCAGTTTAAACATTTATAATTTTTACCATTTTCTCAATCAACTACTAATGTAGTAAATGGGTGAGAACGGGTTGTATCCACAGGGAAGCAGGGAAGCAGTTTAAACATTTAAATTCAAATTTGATTTTTTTAAATTTGAAATTTAATTTTTTTTTTAAATTAAAATTAAAATTTAGATTTTGAAATTTAAATTTCTAAAATTTAAATTCAGATTTGAATTTTTAAAATTTATTATATATTTATCTTCTTTTTTTATTTTATTTTTTTTTGAAATTTGAAATTTAAATTCAAATTCAGATTTTGAAATTTAAATTCCTGAAATTTAAATTCAAATTTGAATTTTTAAATTAAAAAAAGAAATGTAAGCAAATCAACCACACGACCTAAGGACCTAGGTTCACTTGGAATTACACCACTTCCTTTTGTTAGCCAGGTAAGAGGTGGGGATATGGGAGGCTCCCCTTGCTCTCGCAAGGACCTAATTAAGTAACCACAAACCCGCTTAGGCATAGCCGTTTAACTTCTTTCCTTAGACACCAATTTCCGGTTATGGAAAGTATTTACAAGCTTTCCTAAAATTCAGCACACCTTTGAACCAAGTGTGAGACTTCCCTAAAGGATCTTGCTATCCAAATTTTAAATTAGGGTTAGGGTGAACCGCACGTGAAGGGTGGTGATTGTTTTTGGGCCAAGGAAGGGTGATGAAATCCCCACCTTATCTTACTTAAGTTGGATGCCCTTAGAATGGATTAATGGAAAGAAATAAAATAAACAAAGCAAATGCAACTAATTACAATGCATGCACAATTATTTCTAAATGCAATTCAGCAATATAACATAAAAGAATAAAATAAACTAAGCACAAGAAGCAATTAAACTAACAAGAAACCTAGCACATTCATAACTAACAAAATAATTTCAGCAATTAAATAATCCTATATGATGCATGCTCTAAAACATATCAAATCCTAGATGTTGGAATGCAATGCAAAACTTTTAAAATATTAATTATTTTTTAATATTCTTATCAATTTATTTATTTTTTTTTTTTTTGAAATTTGAAATTCAAAATCAAACTCAGATTCGAATTAAAATTAAAATTTAAATTCAAATTCGAAATTTAAACTCAAACTCAAAAATTTAAACAATTTCCTACTTAACGATTAATTATTCAATTAAATAACTAAAAGAAAAGAAATTAAATAAAGCAACAAATAATAATTGCAAACAGAAAATAAAATAACAATTAGTTGTGCTAAATAGAATTAACTACAAAAAATAAATTCTAACAAACTAATTGCTAATCTAAAAATTAAACTGAAAATAAAATGATCAAAAAGAAAATTATGCAAGAAATAGATAAATAAAAGAAAAAATATAAATCTAAAAAAATTAAACCGAAAATAAAATAAACAAAAGAAAAACACAAATCTAAAAATTAATACAAAAATAAAATTAACAAAAGAAAAATATGCTGAAAAAATAAATAAAATAAAATAAACGATTTTTTTTATTTATAATTTTTTGTTTTTTTATTGTTTTTTATCTAAAATAAAAGAAAAAACAAATCTAAAATTTAAATCGAAAATAAAATAAAATAAAATAAAATAAACAATAGAAAATTATGCTGCAAGAAATAAAATAAAATAAAATAAAATAAATGTATTTTTTTTAATCTGAAATAAAAGAAAAACACAAACCTAATAAAGCAAAAAAATCAAACAAGAAATTAAAACATAGAAAGAAGAATAGATTTAGAAACAAAATGGAGGAAAAATAATACTAAAAAAAAAAATAAATCGGATCTAAAAAATTCATTAAAAATTAAAAAATCACTATTTAACCAAAAAAAAGAGTTCAAAAATAAAAATAAAAAATCAAAAGTAAAATGGAACGACTACACCTGAAAATGCAGTCCAATTTTTCTTCTCTTCTCTTCCATCCCACAGTCTCGGAACACTTCGGTACCCCACCTTTGAGTATTCCGTCCTACAGAATTAAAGAGAAACAAGAATGAAACTGAGATAATGGATCAAGTAATAATACAAAAAAAAAATAATGAAACAAATCCGGATAAAGAAAATAAAAAATTTTCATCGTGTTTCCCCGGCAACGGTGCCAAAGACTTGATGTCTCTGAAAGTGCATCGTTGAGTACCCCAAAAAACCAGTTTAAACATTTATAATTTTTATCGTTTCTCAAACAACTACTAATGTAGTAAATGGGTGAGAACGGGTCGTATCCATAGAGAAGCAGGTGAAAAATTAATATATACTTAGATCCGGATAAGAGAATACAATCGAGAATTGCAGAAAATAAGAAAATAGAATCTATTATTGCTGAAATTAAATGTTTCAAATTTAAACAAGACAACAAATAAAAATCAAAATTTAATAAAGTATGGGAATCAACAAAGGAAATAAAATAAATAAATAAATAAATGATCCAGAATCTGGATCCGGTGGCAATAGCTTACATAAACCCCTCCTAACAAGAATCAGGCATCTATCCTTTCTACAACCCTCGAACCCCTCAAGACACCTTAGGCATGAACGGAACGAATTCAGATCTGCAAAATAAAGAAACAAACAAGAATTAAATCTAAGCAGAAATAAAAATAACAGAAAAGAAAATAAAAGAATGGTTGATCAGACCTAGTGGCGGTAGTTGTAGAATGGTTGAGCAACTTATAGGAACCCCTCTTGACAAGATCTGAGCGTCCTCCCCTTCTACAACCCTTGAACTCCTCAAGAAACCTTAGCCTTGTTAACTGAGTGAATTGACCAACCCCTTTTCCAGGGCCTCTAGGGTCCTTTTTATAGAGAAGGGTGGATATAACTGAAATTAGAGAGAAAGAGGGGGGTGGAAATTGGGTTTAGCAAAAATATGGGTGCCCTAGGGTTTAAAATGAAGGATTAGGATGGTTCTAGGGTGATCCTAAGGCTGAGAAGAAAATGACAAGGCACCCAATATTATGTAAGGCTAAGAATTAATGGCTAAGGCTGAATAGTGAAGATTAGAAGTTAGGTGTCTCCTAGGGTTAGAATGCTAAAAAGAGAGTGCCCTAGAATGGATGGTGGAGATTAGAAGGGATGGAAGGTGAGGATTTAGTAGTTAGGGGTGGTTAGGGTTTGTTAAGAGTGAAAAAGAATGGGTTAAAAGGCACCCTAGTGTTTGCTAAGGCGTGGGGAGCATGCTAATACAGTAGGAGGGGTGCCAAACTGGGTTTAGTAGCTAGAAGGCGCCTTCCTGCTTTCAGTTTTTCACAAAACACCCCCTCTCTCAGCTAGACTTCACACCAACTTCCCAAAATCTACATTTCAGCCATGAAAACTTTCCAGTTTTCCCTAGAATTTGCACAGAGACCCTTAGAGGCCACAACATTGTATTTAATTGGGAAAAGGGCACATCTTGACTATTCTAAAGCCAAAAATACCCCTGAATTGATGCCCTTAAGGCATCAAAATGCAGAGTTATCAATGTCTCCCAAGACTCCTAAAGAGATTCAGGGCATGAAAGAGATTCCCTATGCCTCAGCCATAGGGAGCATCATGTATGTCATGTTGTACACTCGTCCTGACATTACTCAGGYAGTGAGTGTGGTAAATAGATACCAATTTAACCCAGGGCAGGAGCACTGGACCACTGTGAAAAATCGTCCTGACATTACTCAGGCAGTGAGTGTGGTAAATAGATACCAATTTAACCCAGGGCAGGAGCACTGGACCGCTGTGAAAAATATACTAAAATAGCTTCGAAGGACAAAAGAGTTTTATCTGGTATTCAATGATAGTTCACTATAGATCCAAGGGTATACTGATGTTGATTTCCAATCAGACCCAGATGATAGAAAGTCTACATCTGGTTATATATTCACGATGGGATCGTGTGTAGTTAGTTGGAAAAGCAGCAAACAAGTGTCCACCGAAGATTCCATAACTGAGGCCGAGTACATTGCTGTAAGTGAAGTTGCCAAGGAAGCTATATGGATGAAGAAGTTCATTCAGGAATTAGGAGTAGTTCCATCCAGCACATCACCCATTCCACTATTGTGTGACAACAATGGAGCCAATGCTCAGGCTAAGGAGCCACTAGCCCACTCGAAGTCGAAGCACATCGAAATGAAGTACCATGGATTGCAGGAGATAGTTTGAAGAGGGGATGTCCTGATTTAGAAGGTAACATCAGTGGAAAATGTAGCAGACCCATTGACTAAGCCACTGACACAGAAAGTGTTTGAGAAACACGTGGAAAGTATGGGACTTTGGCTTGTTCCCGATTGGACCTAAGTGCAAGTGGGAATTGTTAGACAGTGTATGTCCTTAGCTCCAATCAGATTGATGTACATTATGTCATTTATTGTAAATGAATAAAGTGCATAATTGACTCATGTGATTTGGTGTGTTTCTGTGTAATACCCTTAAATCGGACACTTATGAGACTCATCTTCGTTTAGAATCTTCATAGCCATTGGATAGATCTGGGGAGATTTATCTTGCCAAGGCTGACACTGATGTGCCGCCAAGTTGGTTGGGATGGCTTGTCTCAGCTGCCAGGGTGAGACTTGAGGTACATGTAGTGTGGGTTTTTCTTGAAACCCAAAACCGGACCAAATTCTAGTATTGCCCTGGACCTTCGAGATAGATAGGCAAAACTGGAATGTTACACCTGATCCCTAGACTCGATTAAGGTACTTCACTAGGTGTCAGATTGGGTTGTCTTTGATATGCCAATCAGTGAGATTCTTAGAAGGGGACAAAACCTGGGTATGTTGGGACAGTCCGCGAATTCACCTGAGTGGGTGATCATAGTGACAGGATCAGCCCCTTTGTTGGACAAAGTGAATGATCGGGGATTGCACTCTCTCTGATGGAAACCTAAAGTGCTGGTAGTGGATTTCAAATGTGTTTGAAATTTGTTTTGAAAATATATTTATATAGAGATATACATATATATATATATATTATGGTTTCAAATTGTTTGCAAAAGGTTTTAATTCCCGGGATCCATGTGAGTAGAGATTGCAGCACTGTACCTTGCAGCCAAGGGAGAGGTCCCCTCTTGTCGGCCAGTGTTTGATCATTAAGGGCTGAGAGGTTAAGTGTAAGACCATTGAGGGTAATACCTGATGAGTTAATCTTGCATCTGCCTACAATCCTTGGGTTTTCATAAGGTGGCTGGACCCAAGGACCATTTAGTGTAAATTGTGGGCCCATTAAGATCCCATGGTGATGGACTCAGGGGTTCACTGTGTTATACAGTGAATTCGGCCAGGCCTTGTAACAAAGGCTGGGCTGAACTTGTGGCTGATGTGTAGATTGATGTTAGGGTCCCATGCCATACAAAGAGAGCCACGTTAGCCAATAGATTAAAGGGTAAGTGAACTATATGACTTAATGGGCCTAAAGCCCATTTCGAACTGGGCTTAAGTCAGTTAATTAAAAGGGGCAAAATCTGATTTATAACTTGATTAGGATTAGCTAAAGGATAAAACAAGTCTTATCCATTTAAGAGTCCAGATCCAAATATCAGATTTGGATCAATAAACTCTCTCTTAATTGGATTAGGAGGCTGATCCAAAGAAGGCCATAATTTGGGGGCGAATTCTTCAGTTGAAACAGACTCTCACACACTTAACAACTTGCAAAATTCTCCCCAGTTCTTGCCACCCCTACCCAGTTTGATTTCCAACTGTGGAACTAATCAAGAAAGGTTTTTGATATTGTTTCTTGCTAGAAGAAATAATCTGAAGTCATGCTCACCAACACTTGCTCGATTCTTACTAAAGAATTCAATGGAGGCAGTTTTGTGATCCTACTTCACCTGTCGTGCACACCAACTCCTACTGATCCTACTTCACCATACACTGTGTCATCTTCAGTGAAGGCGGGTTTTGTAAAGGGATGGGGGATCCATCTTATGGATGGCCAAACCCTGCAAGAAGGTTAAGCAAAATTTCAAAAATTTCTTTTATCCCATTCGGGAATTACATTCCCTAATTTAGAAAACTGCATTTTCAAGGTTCATTCTTGAATCCAAAACAGACCAGATGTGAAACCAAAAGGGAGGAGAGAGATATACCTGATACGAAGTAGCAGTAACTCCCAATGAAGGTGTTCATGCCCAAGGAGAAGACCAAAATTCGCTTCCATTGAAGATGACACAGTGTGTGATGAAGTAGGATCAGCAAGATGGCTCTTCAGCAAGAACGAGGATTCTTTAGCAAGAATCGAACAGGGGCTGGTGAGCATAACTTCAAATTGTTTCTTCAACCAAGAAACAATATCAAGAACCTTTCTTGATCAATTCCACAAGAGGAGATCGAACTCGGTAGGGATGGCAAGAATAGGAGAGAATTCTGTAGATTGTTGTGTTGTGTAAAACTAAGAAATTCGCCCCCTATTTATAGTCTTCTTTGGATCAACCTCCAAATCTAATTAGCAGAGAGTTTCTTGATCCAAATCTGATATTTGGATCTAGACTCTTAAATGGATAAGACTTATCTTATCCTATGGCTAATCCTAATCAGATCTTGCCCCTTTTAATTAATTAAATTAAGCCCAGTTCGAATTGGGCTTTAGGCCTATTAAGCTTATGTGCTCACTTACTCCTTAAACTACTACCCAATTGGCTCTCTTAGTATGGCGTGGGACCCTTACATTGATCTACACATCAGCCACATGGGTTCAACCCAACCTTTGTTACAAGGCCTGGCCGAATTCACTATAGGAGACAGTGATCCCCTGAGTCCATCACCATGGGCTTTTAATGGGCCCAACATTTACACTAAATGATCCTTAGGTCCAACCACCTTATGAAAACCTAAAGACTGTGGGTAGATGCAATATTAGCTCATCAGGTATTACCCTCAATGGTCTTACACTTAACCTCTTAGCCCATAATGATCAAACACTGCTTCACAAGAGAGGACATCTCCCTCGGCTGCAAGGTACAGTGCTGCACTCTCTACTCACATGGATCCTGGGAATTAAAACCTTTTTTGCAAACATTTTGAAACCATAATATATATATATATATGTATATCTCTATATAAATATATTTTGCAAAAACAAATTTCAATGTTTGAAATCAACTATCGGCAGTTTAGGTTTCCATCATTCACTTTATCTGACAAAGGGGTTGATCCTGTCACTATGATCATCCACTCAGATGAATTCTCGGCAGTTTAGGTTTCCATTGTTGTCACACAATAGTGGAATGGGTGATGTGCTGGACGAAACTACTCCTAATTCCTGAATGAATGAACTTCTTCATCCAGACAACTTCTTTAGCAGCTTCACTTGCAGTAATGTTTTCGGCTTCGGTTGTGGAATCTGCAGTGGAACCTTGTTTGCTGCTTTTTTAGCTAACTGCACAAGCCCCCATCGTAAAGATGTACTTAGATGTAGACTTTCTATCATCTAGATCTGTCTGGAAATCGGCATCAGTATACCCTTGGATCTGTAGTGAACTACCATCGAATACCAAACAAAACTTTTTTGTCCTTCGAAGGTATTTCAGTATGTTCTTCAGATATAGGTGGCTTTCACACTCATTGCCTGAGTGATGTTATGATGAGTGCAAAGCATGGCATACATGATGCTCCCTACGGCTGAGGCATAGGGAATCTCCTTCATGCCCTTAATCTCCTTGGGAGTATTGGGAGACATACCCTTAGAGAGAGTGACTCCGTGCCTGAAAGGAACATTTCCTTTCTTGGAGTTCTCCAAACTGTATCTATTGACAATTTTGTCAATGTAAGTAGACTGGGATAATCTTATTATCCTCTTCGATCTATCTCTATAGAGTCGAAGTTCCAAGATATAGGTGGCTTCTCCAAGATCTTTAATGGAGAATTGCTGTGAAAGCCACACTTTCATCATATTTAACAATCCTACATCATTCCCAATGAATAGAATGTCATCTACATATAGAACCAAGAACGTAACCTTATCTCCACTGGTTTTCCTATAACCACAAGGTTCATCCGGATTTTTCTCAAAGTCAAACTATTTGATAGTAGAGTCAAACCTGATGTTCCAACTCCTATAAGCCTGCTTCAGTTCATATATGGATCGGTTAAGTTTGCATACCATGTGTTCCTGACTTGCAGCAATGAATCCTTGCAGTTGCTGCATATAGATATCTTCAGTAAGATCTCTATTCAGGAATGCGGTTTTGGCATCCATTTGCCAAATCTCGTAGTTATGGTATGCTATTATAGCTAGCTAGAAAGATCCTAATAGACTTYAGCATACCCACCAGCGAGAAGTTCTCCTCATAGTCGATTCCCTCTTTCTGAGTGTACCCTTTCGCCACAAGACGAGCTTTATAGGTCTCAATGTTACTAATAGGCTTAAGTGACACAAAATGGAAAAGGAATTCAGTAAGTTTCTTGAAATTTTCAAAAGTTTACATATTAACATCCCTTTTGCAGATGCCTTAGCCCAAATGCCACATTATGCAAAATTCCTTAAAGAAATCTAGGCGAACAAAAGGAAATTGGGAGATGTGGCTACATTTGCATTGAATGAAGAATGCTCAACAATCCTCCTCAACAAGCTGCCTCAGAAACTGAAAGATCCAGGGGGTTTTACTATTCCTTGCACTATAGGCAGTTTAAAGATTAATAATGCATTGTGTGATTTAGGAGCTAGTATAAATTTGATGCCCTATTCGGTTTTTAAGAAATTAGGGTTGGGTGAACCCCAACCCACTAGAGTTGCATTGCAATTAGTTGATAGGTCCATCAAGCATCCTAGGGGAATCATAGAAGATGTGTTTGTTAAGGTTGATAAATTTATTTTTCCCGTGGATTTCATAGTGTTAGATATGGAAGAGGACGTTGATGTCCCACTTATCCTAGGGCGACCCTTCCTAGCTACAGGAAAGACAATGATTGATGTCCAACAAGGACAACTAAGCCTTAGGATTCAAGATGAGGAAGTAATTTTTAAGATGTCTGATGCTATGAAACATGCACCATCTAGTGATGATTCATGTTATATGATAGATGTCATTGACTATGTGGTTGGTGGGTGTTTTCAGGTCAACAGGTCGGCCAATCCCCTTGAGTTATTAATACAAGATGGAGAAGCCATAATGGGAGATGATGAAGAAATTCAGAGCATGTTAGCATACCCGAATGCTAATCCTCAGTTTCAAGGAAAGAGGTTCATCAAGTTGGAGAACTTGGACAGACCCTTAATGCCAAAAAGCAAGTCTTCAATCGAAGAGCCGCCTATCCTTGAGCTGAAACAACTCCCACCGCATCTGGAGTATGCCTTTTTAGAAGCACTATATCCCTACCAGTGATTATCTCATCAGCCTTGACCCCCTTGCAGAAGAAAAAATTGTTACAGGTGGTACGGGAACACAAAATAGCTCTAGCTTGGAAGGTAGTTGATATCAAGGGTATCAATCCATCCATATGCACTCATAAAATTCTGATGGAGGATGGATGCAAGCCCACGGTTCAGCCCCAAAGACGCCTGAATCCGAACATGAAAGATGTGGTGAAGGTAGAGGTCATCAAGCTATTAGATGCAGGTATCATCTACTCGATCTCAGATAGCTCATGGGTAATCCCTATCCAAGTAGTGCCGAATAAAGGAGGCATGACTGTGGTACCGAATGAGAAGAATGAACTCATACCGACTAGGATGGTTACCGGATGGTGAGTGTGCATCAATTACAAAAAACTAAACGAAGCCACACGCAAGGATCATTTTCCTCTACCCTTCATCGAACAGATGCTAGAGAGACTAGTTGGTCATGAGTTCTAATGTTTCCTAGATGGGTACTCGGGATACAATCAAATTCTGATTTCACTCAAAGATCAGGAGAAGACCACCTTCACATGTCCTTATGACACCTTTGCTTACAGGAGGATGCCATTCGGTTTTTGCAATGCTCCAGCAACATTTCAGAGGTGCATGATGGCTATATTTTCCGATATGGTGGAGAAGTTTATGGAGATTTTCATGGATGATTTTTTAGTCTTTGGCTCTTACCTCGATGCATGTCTACATAACTTGGAAAAAGTACTCAAGCGTTGAAAGGAAACTCATCTAGTGCTAAACTGGGAAAAATGTCACTTCATGGTAAAAAAAGGTATTGTACTTGGACACAAGGTTTTCACAGAAAGGGATTGAGGTTGATAGAGGTAAGGTGGAGAGAATTGAGAAATTACCACCACCAACATCTGTCCGGTCCATGAGAAGCTTCTTGGGGCACGCGGGATTCTATAGAAGGTTCATCAAGGATTTCTCCAAGATAGCTAAGCCTTTGTCCAATCTATTACAGAAAGATGTGCCCTTCAATTTTACAAAGGAATGCCAAGAAGCATACAATACCTTGAAGGATAAGCTGACTAATGCACTGATCATGGTAGCACCGGATTGGACACTCCCTTTTGAGTTGATGTGCGATGTGAGTGATTCAGCAGTTGGAGCTGTTTTAGGACAAAGAGTGAATAGAAATTTCCATCCAATTTACTATGCTAGCAGGACCTTGAACAGAGCTCAACAGAATTACACCATGACGAAAAAGGAACTACTAGCGGTAATTTTTGCTTTTGACAAATTTCGCTCTTATCTAATCTTGTCCAAAGTTATTGTGTATACAGATCACTCAGCACTCAAGCATCTACTTGCAAAGAAGGATGCAAAGCCAAGGCTGATCAGATGGATCTTGTTGCTTTAAGAGTTCGATGTCAAAATCCGTGATAAAAAGGGCACCGAGAACCTGACCGCAGACCATCTCTCCCGATTAGAGGATTCAGATTTGGGAGGGAAGACCACAAGCGTCTTCCGAGATGAATTTCTTGACGAGCAGCTCTACAAAATTTAGGTAGATATATCGCCTTGGTATGCTGATTTTGCCAACTTTCTCGCAGGAAACGTCCTCCCTCCTCATCTTTCATATCACCAGAGGAAGAAATTCTTCTCTGATGTGAAACATTATTTGTGGGAGGACCCCTTTTTGTATAAGCTTTGTGCAGATTAGATCATTCAAAGGTGTGTCCCCGACGAGGAGATGGAGTCGGTGCTCCGATATTGCTATGAACGAGAAGCAGGAGGCCATTTTGGAGCCAATCGCACAGCAACCATAGTGCTACAATCAGGTTTCTATTGGCCCACCTTATTCAAGGATGCTCATAGGTATTTGTCCGCATGTGACCAATGCCAAAGGATAGGCCACAGGTGCACAGAGATGGATGCAACTAAATGAGATAGATGAATTCAGACTTGCAGCTTATGAGAATGCCAAGATATATAAGGAATGAACCAAACGATGGCATGACAAGAATTTATTGAGGCATGACTTTTAGGTAGGACAACAAGTACTGTTATATAATTCATGCCTTCAGTTGTTCCCAGGTAAGCTGAAATGGAGATGGTCCGGACCTTTCACCATATCATAAATTTTCCCTCACGGAGCTATAGAGGTGACGCACCCAACACAAGGCACGTTTAAGGTCAACGGTTAGTACCTCAAACCATATATAGTGGATGGAGCATTGCCTACCCCATCAACTGTATACCTAGATGATCATTGATCACACCGGAATGTCGAGCATCAGACATAAAACAAGCGCTTATTGGGAGGCAACCCAATGTCGATAAGTAGTTTCTTTTTTTTTCTGTATCATCAAAGTTCTTCTTTTATGATTTTAGGTTTTTACTTTCATTGATTATTGATCACTCAGTTGCTCTTCATTCTCTCCTCCTAGTTCTTTTTTATCCTTAGCAGCTAGATGGTCCATGACAAAGGAGTCA
The DNA here is from genome assembly GCF_000365185.1 of Nelumbo nucifera. The sequence continues at coordinate 642,344 of NW_010729307.1, forward strand.
CTACAGATTTCCGAAAGCTATTCAGGGAAGTTCTCTCAACCCCCTCAGATTCTTGAACTCCTACTCTCTACATTGCTAAATCGTCTTCACACTCTATCAATATGAACATTGAAGACAATGTTTGTGATAAGTGTGGGGGTATTTAGGCTATAGTTATGCACCCGTATACATAAATGCATTGATAGGCCACATAAACTGGTAAGCTCCTCGAAATTAATTGCTATCTATAAAGTGAATTCACAAGAGAGAATATGATGAAGTTTGAGGAAAATTACTTGTAAGTGTTATAATTTGTTTCTGTGACTTATTCAATTTTATCACAATATATGAGGATTAGGAAGTCGAATAGGATTTTCATCATGACCAACACTAATTCTATTCATGTGTATAGTTATACTTGATTGAAGTTTTAATGAACACTCGAGCATTTGGTGAAAATCATGAACTGTTAATGCATGAATAAATTTTGACAGTTGAGAAAAAGAGGACAATAAGGAAGCAAAAATTGTCCCTAGACAAAGTTCGAACTACTCCTTTGTCATGAATTGAATAGTAAAACTAGCGGTTCATGACATGAGTTCAGTCCCAACTCCGCTATTTCAAGTTGAATAGTAAAACTAGCAAATTGGAATATGAGTAATGTCATCTACCTCTAGCCTGTGACCTTTGTGAGATGGAGCATAAAATGCACTCACATTCAAAAGGAAAAATATTCGGTGACGGCTGAGGTTCAAGGGGACAAAAATATAGTTGGATATTCAATTTAGTGCATTGACAAGAGTTCAAATCAAGCTCGAGGTGATGGTTAGTCATGGCGGTCAAGGAGCTACTATATACTGAATGGAATTGAGTGCTGGAGCATGAAGAATCTCATGTTCTTCCCATCCTTCATTCTTGTGTATGTGGTAAGAGTGGCTTGTCATGGGGATGAATTAGAATACTTATGTATGATTTCCGATCACCTAACGCATTCTTATTCTAGAATTCATGTGATAGATAGGAGTAATTTGGGGGAATGGCCAATTTATGATAATTATTGCTTGAGGACAAGCAAAAGCTTAAGTGTGGGGGTATTTGATGTCTGTGCATGCTACACATTGTTTTTATTGTCTCATACATGGTTTTTATGATAAATCTTAATGGTTTTTGCCTTAATTGAGCTGAATTTCAGGAAATAGGAGTTTGGAACAGTTTGGGGTTAATAGAGAATGAAGACATGGTGATATTGCTGCAAAGGAGCACTTCGGCCTAGGAGCATAGAGGCACAGCCACAACTTATTGGGAGGCTCCAGGAGGCGGCTGATTTTAGCAGAGTTCGAAGGGGAGTAGGACTCTAAAGCAGCAAGAAAGAGTATAAAATAAAAAGAAAAAAAGGAAATTAGGGTTCGACTTCTTGTTACAGGAACCAAGGGAGAAGTGCTGGGAGAAAGATCACAAGGCTTCCAAAGGAGAAGTGGAGAGGAGATCAAGAATTCATGCAGAAGTTTTAGGTTGTCTTCTTCTTTGATTCAGCGATTTCGGTAACCTAGGTTCAACTAGGGTTTTCTTTTGTTTGAATATTTCATTCTTTCTACCATGCGAACCATGATTGATGTTATTTCAAATCTGTTATTGATCTCTTAAGCTAATCCGATTGATAGTTATTCAATATTGGGATTTCTTGGTTAGGGTTTTCAATAGTAAGAGTAAATTCGGCCGATCTACTCTTGTTTCTTGGATTACCTATATTGCTTGAGAAAGGGTTTAGGTAACTGGACTAACTGATCAAGAAAATGAATTGAATGAATCTTAGAGATAATTTACATGATTCATTTGGCATTCATTCAGCAAGAACTGATATCATTCGATTTTCTTGTCCTTAATGCATCTATAGTAATTAAATTCTTGATAGAGATATAAGGGTTGTTACTCGTAGATAGATTGGCATGTGCTCGAAAGAGGATGTTCATAACAAGAAGGAAATCACCAACCCATAACTGAAATCAACTTCGGTTGGATAGTTTAATGAGATAACCACTGAACTAATTCTGCAATCATTTTCGTGAAGTGCTTTCTCTATTCAATTAGGGTGGCCTAATTCGAGAATACCTAGAATAGTTAGCTGATTAGGAAGTAATTTATTGTTTTTCGGATTATCAGATAATATAAGGCAGATTTACTACTAGTAGTTGTTGGATTAATCCTCGTGGGAATGATACTTTACTCATCAGTATATTACTTGATCGGCTAGTGCACTTGCTAGTGTAGTTCTAAACACATCAATTAGTCAAAGCCCTGGAGTCAATACACCAAGAAGTAGAAGTGGCCAACAGATTGGTCTCTATGATGAAAGAATCAAACATACCTTGTTTCTGAGTCTCCAGGTATTGAGGACAATTCCTCTTCCAATGGCCGGTCTGCTTGCAGAAGTGAAAGGCATCCGATGCCTTATCTTTGTTCTTCTTTTTAGTTTTGCTACCTTTATTCTGAGCCTTCCTTTTAGTCTTCTGCTTTTTCTTGGCCGATTTGCCACCTTTGACAAGCATGGCTATCGGCTTATCCTTCTTAATCAGTTTTTTAGCCCACTATAACATATTGATGAGTTCTTAAAGGACGGAGGCAAGGAATTGAGAACAACATCAATTTTGGTGTCATGATCTAGCTTTGATCCAAGAGCCTCTAGTTCATTGATATAACCCATCATCTTTAGACAATGGTCATGAACCTGTTGGTTCTTGGTCATTTGTGTGGTCATAAACAATTTTAAGACCTTTTGTCGAGTAGAACAATTCTGCTCTTCGTACATAGTCTTCAGACTATCCAATATATCCTTGGACACTTCGATCTTATTGAATTGTTGCTATATCGGATTGTCTAAAGAGGCTATAATATAACACCGGGCAAGAGAATTTTTCTCTTCCCATTCTTCATACTCTCTCCTTCGGGCCTCAGAAGCCCTATCACCCGGACGATCCAGAGCAGGGTTCTTAGCAATTTTGTCCAATTTCTCAGACGTCAGAACCAGCATAAGGTTTCGGAACCAATCAACATAATTAGGGCCCTTGAGTTTGTTAACATCCAACAAGTTGGTGAAGTTTCTGTTTGCCAATTTTGGTAAAGGCAAAGCAGATTTATAAGTCCACAACCTAATTGATTCATGTCATCACATAGAAAGGGCTTTTAATGTATGTTCCATTTCCATTTTGGTAATCTCTGAGATTCCCTCCAATCTTAGTGACGGAGACAGTTGTGTCTCTGGAAATGTGGGAAACCACATGGGATGCATGGAGCCAACTGTTTTAGCTACAAAACCCCACCACCTTCTGTGAAGGATCTGATCCACTCATCTTATGACCTTTCCCTTTGGCCTCTGTTAGACAAGGTTCATAGCCATTTTAGGTTAAAYCTTTCTGTCCAGTAAGTGCTCACCCATCATGTTCGTGAACACCAAGGTACCGTGAGAGAGTCTTCCATTTTAGGATAGGCCCCTCCCACATCAGTCTATGATGCCCTATCATCTATGAAGCAATCCAGCCAACTGCATTAGCATATGGATAGCCCAATTTTATGGTGCATCTCCACCCACCAATACAGTCAACCTTCATACTAATGATGGAAGGCCTTTAGAGAATTCATCATATGAATTTCCCTATCACATGCACTTATATTTACTGTAGGGAACGAAAGCCCCTTACATCTGATTTAAGTCAAACCAAAGTGGCTCCCACTGACTTTCATAAAGCCATATTCAAAGTGGGCCCAAAATGGTTCGGGTTCCAAGGTGTTCCTCTTGGGGAGAAATTAAAGTGGGCCCCACTAAGAAAGGAAGATCATCCAATGATCTTAAGGGCACCATGGCAATGATGTGCATTCAGCCATGTTGTTCGAAAGAGCCACTATCGAATTAACATGGGCCAAGCACTTATGGCCCATGTACGCAACACATCACCTCACATACATCACATGAATGAAATCCATAATTGATCCAATCAATAACTATAAAACCCAAAATTTAAAAAACCTTCTCAACCCATTTAAAGCCCATAAACTGCAAATGCAAATTGTAGATTGCCGAACCCAAATCTGCAAAATTTTCTCCTTCGTGCTTCCAGCTTTATCTTCAATGAAATAAAATAGAAAACCTAATTTTTCAATTAATATTACATCAGAATCAAATTCCTATACAGTTTGTCTAAAATTAAAAAAAATTAATTATAGACCAAGAATGAATAGAAAATGCAGATGCACAGATTTCTTGCGCTGCAGAAAGATTTTGATCTCCTCCACACGAACAGACCAAAATTCAAGAAATATAAATAGGGCAATTCTAAATATGTAAGAGAATAATAAAGATTTATTTTCAGATCATTTGCCCAAAACTGGGAATTGATTTCCCAGAAAAAATGCTAACTGCGCAAATCGGGTAAAATGCCTTCTGCCCATTTGCGCAGATCCAGATTTGATCTAATTCGATCCAAGACTTGAACCTGGCTCTGATACCACTGAAGTGATGGGATATCCATATTATGGATGGCCAAACCCTACAAGAAGGTTGGGCGAAATTTCAAAAATTTCTTTTCTCCCATCCTGGAATCGCATTCCCTAATTTAGAAAACTGCATTTTCAAGGTTCATTCTTGAATCCAAACCAGACCACATCTGAAACCAAAAGGGAGGAGAGGGATATACCTGATACGAAGTAGCAGTAACTCCTAATGAAGGTGTTCACGCCCAAGGAGAAGACCAAAATCCACTTCCATTGAAGATGACACAGTGTGTGATGAAGCAGGATCAGCAGGTGATGAAGGATGATTTGACCCGACCTACTGAGATGATGACACATGGACCTGACTCAGTACGAGCAACAGCTCAGAAGCCTGGCTTGACCGCGACCAAGAAACGAGTTTGTAGATCAGCTCGCTACATCATAGCTCTCTATAAGGGGAGCTTGCTACAACGCAAGCTCCACGTCCCCCAAGCTACTGAGAAGGGAATACTCCAAGATTATTTCAGCTCGTGAGCTAGGGAAACCAGCTCGCTCCAGCACCTGGGTAGAAGAACTGCCCCAAAGACCAACCTTGATAAGGGTCACCTCGAAGTACCCCTAAGAGCTTGCTATAAAGTAGCTCACGGCAAGGATAGCTCGCTACGAAGTAACTTGCGACTGTGATGCGACGCTCTCAGGAAGCTTCCATCTGACAAGACCGTACTCGTCAGACTGCGCCACGTCTCTCGACTGACGGCGCAGTCCCTGCCCGATTGACAGTCAGCCCCACATCTCTCGACAGATGGTGGCGTGTCTGTCCTTTCGAAGACGTGTCACTCAGCCAAGCAGGTAGTACACTGTAATGATCACCTCGCAGCTCTAGCAGGTAACGGCTACGATAGGAGCCCAGTGGCAGTTACGCCTGATTTGAAAAGAACGCCCCTATAAAAGCTCTTTAAGCAGAGAGACAGACTCTCCCTCGAATTAGATCTGAACTTGCACTCTTACTTGCTCACGAGCTAATCTCGAGACATAGTGATCCAGCATGATCTACACTCTTAGCCTTTTATACTCTCTTTTCTTCCTCCCCAACGTTCTAACTTAAGCTTCGGAGTATTCCCGCCGGGCAAATCCCCGGGAATCCTTCTTCTTCATCTTCTCAGGTGCCATTCATTGCTAACAAGGAGCCAGTCAGCAGCCAGCTAGGAGTGCCCGGATCGTGCCGCATCATTTGGCACCGCCTGTGGAAAACGCTTCTAAAAGCTTTCCTCCAAGCTTTTACAACACTTTCTTCCAAAAACTTAGCACTCTTCATGGCTTCTTCCAGCAATGCCGGATGTGGCAACAGCCAGAACGCTTTTGGGGAGCAGCCCCAGCTTCTTACTGTCTGCATCGGACAGTTTACCGTCCCCCTCTCCGTGGACGGAGTCCCCAGTTTGAATGTGCCTCTTACAGTGGCACCCGTCGTTGCTCCGCTCCCTTCTATAGTAGGAGCATCCTTTGTTGAACCCTTGGTTGTGCCCCCGATGGCCAACCCAAACCAACTGGAAGACTTGGTGCAATGCATGCAGGTCATGCAGGCTCAAATGCAATAGTTCCAACAATTTCAACTCTACCAACAACAAGTGCTCATCAGGTTTCCCAGTACCAGTACCATCAGCAGTTTCCCTCTCTGCCTCAGGCCCAGCTGTCGCTTCCCCCTCGGCACTCGGCCACGAAGCAGACCAAGCCAACCCACCGGAGTGAGTGGCCTCGTCGGGAAGAAGCTTCCCAGGTCCAAGATCTAGCCAAGAGCCACGCCTCTTCCCGTAGCAAGAAGGAGAGAACGGCTACGCCCTCGGCACCCACCTCGTAGCTTGTGGGTGGGTCAGGGGCCTCTCACCCAATGAAACCTGTGTCACCACAACCTTCACAGTTCGAGCTCCCGTTAGCGGACAACCCGTTTGAGGTCCTGGCCATGGGCTACAAACAGGGCCCTTCAGTCTAGAGTCGTCACCAGCGGTCCGAGCCTATCGAGCTCGGCAACACCGAAGCATCGAGCACCAACGCCCAACCAGCAAAGCAGCAGCGAAGACACCGGTGAGCTCGCCAAACTGCTTCTAGAGTCTCTCCCGAGCTCAAAGGAAAAGAGGAGGTATGCTCAGCTAAAGTGAAAGCTACCCCCCTCCTCTTAGTTTCTTCCCCGCTATCTCCAGAATCCTTATTGTCCCCATGCCAAAGGATTTCAAGCTCCCTCCTCTAGACAAGTATGATGGGTCTTTCGATCCAAATGACCATGTGGACGCCTTCCATTCCCAGATGCACCTAGCACGAGCCAGCGAGTCCTGCATGTGCGTGGCCTTTTCCACTACCTTCAAAGGAGTGGCCCGCACCTGGTACCGAAACCTCGTGCCCGGCTCGATAAGAAATTGGGCACAGTTCATGCAGGCTTTCACCTCCCACTTTGTCACCAACAAGAGGTGCCCGCGAACTCAGGAGAGCCTCCTCGGCATAGTGCAATTGAAGGGGAGTCCATCCGGAGCTAGATCAAGCGGTTCAATAATGCTTGTTTGCAGATACCCGACCTGGGTCCCGTAGTTCGCCTCACAACAGCCAAGCGAGGTATCACCCATAAGGAGTTCAAGTGGAACGTAGTTGTCAACTAACCCAAAACCGTAATCGAGTTCCTTAAGTTCGCGGATCGATTTATTGGGACTGAGGAGGAGATCAAACAAAAGGGCGAGCAGGCCCTAGAAAAAAAGAAAGAGGGACCAGAACTCCCATCTCAGGGTGACGGTAGGAAGAAGAAGGACATAGCTCGGGGGGCGAGGCCAGTTCAGCCCTCCCGAGCTCCAACAGCATTGAGGGACTACACGCCCCTCAACACAAAACGGGCTGAGATCCTCATGGTGATCAAGGATGCTCCATATGTGAAGTGGTTGGCGCTAGATGGAGGGCCATATGTGAAGTGGCTGAAGGCCGACCCTAGCACCCAGAATAAAAATTTGTATTGTAGTTTTCATAAAGATCATGGTCATAGTACCGAAAGTTGTAAAAACCTCCGTGATGAGATATAAGAGCTCATCCGTCGCGGATATTTATGAAATTTTGTACAAATTAATAATAATAAAGCAGGTCAACAAGGGGAGCAAAGTAGAGACGCTTCCGAGTCCAGCAGGCAAGCAGAGCAACCGCAGAAGCAGCCCGCCGAGGAGAGACCGGTTCGGGGGATCATCCATGTTATAGTCGAAGGCTTGATTGTGGCAGGCTGCACCTCAGTAGTAGCTCACGTGTCAGCTTGCGTGTTAGCTCCCGAGACCGGCAAGGAAGGGCAGAACCCTCTGAAGCGACCAAGGACAGAAGACCCCATCTTCTTCACAGAGGATGATGCACACGGGGTCCACTACCCCCATGTCGACGCGGGAGTCATAAAGGTGAAGATCAATGACTTTGAAGTCAAGCGAGTCCTCGTCGATTCAGGCAGCTCGGCAGACATCCTCTTCAAAGCGGCCTTCGACAAACTTCAGCTTCAGGAGAGTGACATAAAGCCCACGAACACTCCCCTGGTGGGCTTCAGTGGAGTGGAAGTTCGACCCCTAGGAAGGGTGACAGTACCTGTGGAAGTCAGCACCTGGCCTAGCATTGTGAGGCTCAACCACGACTTCTTGGTGGTCGCAATCCCCTCCCTGTACAACGCCATAGTAGGTCGGCTGATTACCCATGCTTTACGGGCTGGGGTGTCCACCTACTACTTGGCCATGAAGTTCCCCACGGACTTTGGCATCGGGGTAGCGTGAGGTGACCAGCTTGCGTCTCGCAAATGCTACGTCACCGCCCTCAAGGGAAAAGGCAAGGTGGCCGAAAACCTCAAGCTGGAGCGACCTACGGAGCAGAGTGAAGAGCAAGCTGCGCCTACGGAGGAGACCGTCTCTATCCCAACCTCGGTAGAGGACCCTGCCCGAACACTTCAGATCAGTGCTTCCATCGAGGAGCCCCTGCGATCCGAACTAGTATGCTTTCTACTTAAGAATTTAGATGTTTTTGCTTGGTCTGCGGCGGAAATGCCCGACATAAACCCCAGCATCATAACTCATAAGCTTAATACTGATCCTGTAGTTAGGCCTGTCAGACAAAAGAAACGCAACCTAGCCCCAGAGCGGTGGAGGGCAATCGACGAGGAGGTTGGGAAGCTCCTTGCAGCCAATTTTATCAGAGAAATCCATTACCCGAGCTGGGTGGCCAACCCTGTTCTGGTGAAAAAGGCTAACGGTAAATGGCGCATGTGCGTCGACTACACCGACTTGAACCAAGCTTGCCCAAAGGACTGCTTCCCACTCCCCAGGATTGACCGCCTAGTGGACGCGACCTTGAGGCATGAGTTGCTGAGCTTTCTAGACGCCTACTCAGGCTAAAATCAAATTAGGATGGACCCAGCCGATGAAGAGAAAACTGCCTTCATAACCGAGCTCGGCCTGTATTGTCACAAGGTCATGCCCTTTGGATTAAAAAATGCCGGGGTGACCTTCCAAAGACTTGTAAATAAACTATTTGAGCCATTGATTGGCCAAAAGGTGGAATGTTATGTAGACGACATGGTCATCAAAACCAAGCTTTCTTACGACTTAATACAAGACTTGAACTTAGTTTTTGAAATTCTGCATAAATTCAATATGAAGTTGAACCCGAATAAGTGTGCCTTTGGAGTCACCTCAGGTAAATTCCTGTGGTACATTGTGAACCGGCGTGGCATTGAGGCCAACCCGGACAAAATAAAGGCCATCTTAGACATGCAACCACCCCGGAAAATGAAGGAGGTTCAGAGGCTGAATGGTCGAATAGCTGCCCTGGGCCACTTCATGTCCAAGTCGGCAGATCACTGCCTGCCTTTCTTTAAGGCAATTAAAAGCAAGGGGTTCGAATGGACCCAAGATTGTCAGCTCGCGTTCAACGAGCTCAAAAAGTGCCTCGCTAGTATACCGGTCTTAACTCGGCCCGAAGAGGGCGATGTTTTAGAGYTGTACCTCTCAGCAAGTGACGAAGTGGTCAGCTCGGTACTAATAAAAGAAGTAGATTGGGTCCAACAACCTATCTACTATGTTAGTAAAGTGCTGTAGGGAGTAGAGACAAGATACCCGGAGATAGAAAAACTGGCCTACGCACTGGTTATCGCAGCCCGAAAGCTCCGCCTGTACTTCCAAGATCACACAATTATCGTCCTCACCGACAAACCTCTGGGGCAAGTCTTACTCAAGCCCGAGGTCTCCGGTCGACTGACGAAGTGGTCCGTTGAGCTCAGCGAGTACGGTCTCCAATATAAGCCGCAGACTGCTATTAAAGCCCAAGCCTTAGCTCAAAAGTCCCCAGGCTAGTTGAGCATGAGGCCCCCAGTTCGGGCGAGCCCAAAGCTCCCAGGCCGGTTGAGTCTGAGCACCATGAGGTTGCAGTCAGTGCGGCATCTCTCCTAGTTAGGCCAAGCGCGAACTGGGATGAGGAGCCCTAGATCCTTCACGTAGATGGCTCATCGAACCAGCAGGGCAGTGGAGCCGCAATAGTCCTGCACGGCCCAAGTGACACAAAGTTGGAGTACGCACTGCACTTTGAGTTCACGGCATCCAACAATGAAGTGGAGTATGAAGCATTGATAGTCGGGGTAGCTCTAGCCAAAGAAATGAAAGCCAAGCACATCATCATCTGCAGTGACTCCCAGCTCGTGGTCAATCAGGTCATAGGAGAGTACAAAGCTCGTGAACTAACTATGATTTCTTACTTAGCCAAAGTGCAAGAGGCCTTGCTCAACTTCCAGTCATACTTCATCAGGCAAATCCCAAGGTCAGAGAACGCTGAGGCCGACGCCCTGTCCCGGTTAGCCAGCACCAGTGATAATACCATGAGAACCGTGTACATAGAGAACTTGCCTCGGCCTAGCATTCTCGGGGGTGCAGAGGAGATCGCTCCTGTCTTTCAAGCAGAGCCGAGCTGGATTGTCCCGCTCGTGAGCTTCCTGCTACATGGGACCCTCCCTGCAGATCACAACGCCGCTAGAAGGGTAGAGTGTCAGGCGGCCAAATATGTCATAATAGAGGAATGACTGTACTGAAGATCCTACACGCTCCCCTACCTATGCTACTTGCGACCTACCGAAGCCGAGCTTGTACTCCGCGACACTCATGAGGGTCTGTGCGGCGGACACTTGGGGGGCAGGGCCCTCATGCAAAAAGCACTACGACAGGGATACTACTGGCCGACAATGAAAGCAGACGCCATTGAGCTCGTCAGAAAGTGTGACAAGTGCCAGAGGCATGCCAACATCCACCATCAACCCGTTGCCGATCTCAAGTATCTCACTAGCCCGTGGCCTTTTGCGCAGTGGGGCATCGATATACTTAGACCCTTTCCATCAGCAATAGGCCAGAGGAAGTTCCTAGTGGTCATAGTGGATTATTTCACCAACTGGGTAGAAGTTGAACCCCTTGTAACAATCACAGCCCGAAACGTTCAGAACTTCTTTTGAAAGAACATAGTGTGCCGCTTCGGGTTACCTCGGGTATTGATTTCTGATAATGGTAAGCAGTTTGAGGACATCAAATTCCAAAACTAGTGCCAGGACATGGGAATCCAACAGAACTTCACTTCGGTCGCACATGCTCAAGCAAACGGTCAAGCAGAGATTACGAATAGAGCTATTCTTCGCGGACTCAAAGCTCGCCTAGACCTAAAGGACTGTGGGTAGACGAGCTACCCAACGTTCTATGGGCTTACCAAACCACAGAGAAGACCGCCACAAGAGAAACCCCCTTCAACCTCACCTATGGCACCGAAGTAGTCATTCCAGCTGAGATTGAAGTTACCTCGCTACGACTGGAAGCATACGACGACAAGGCAAATGAAGATGAGCTATGTACCAACCTCGACCTACTGGATGAAGTAAGGGACCTTGCATATATCAGGACCGCAACTTATCAACAAAGAGTAGCTCGGTACTATAACGTCAGGGTCAAGAAGCAGAACCTCTGCGTTGGCGACCTGGTCCTTCGAAAAGTTATGGTACCTGAGCCCAGCGTTGGTATTCTCGGATCGAATTGGGAAGGACCTTACTAGGTGAAATGAGTTCTCGGGGAAGGAACATATGAGCTCAAAACCCTTGAAGGGAAACAAGTACCTCGAACATGGAATATTGTCAACTTAAGGCAATATTACTTATAACTACTGAGTAGACCATGAGTCATGCCAAAATGCCGAGTTAACACAACCTTGGCGCAACAAGACCAGTCGCCTCCATGGCATTGGCAAACTTCAAGGGTAGACTATAAGTCACCCCCTCAGCCTAAGGGCTAAAATACCGAGCTAACTGAGACCTCGGCATCAAGAAAGACTTAGCCACTTCAGCGGTGAAGGCAAAGTATGAAGTATCAGAGGCATAAGCAACTCAGGTCTAAACCCACGAAGCATAGCTCGTCTCAATACGTTGGTTGAACTAAGGAATAACTAACGAATGCATAGTTTGGGCACACGTGGTAATCACTTCCTGGTACACCGTTGAGATGCCTCAAACGTTAAAGGACAGCTCAGGCATGTAGCTCTGAAATCTCAAGTGACAAAATCACTCTAGAAAAAATAAAGGGAGCACACCATGCTTAGAAGAATAAGAAAGGAGTTTCATTAACATTTCAAAAAAAAAAAGAAAAAAGAAACACACCGAGCAAAATAGCTCGAGAAAGTTCAGTAGAAGGTAAAAAGGGCACAACCGCCCAACAAGATCTTTTCAAGATCGGGTTTATGGCACCCGGGAGCCACCAGAACTCAGAGCAGAAAATCGACGCCGCCAGCCTTAAGGGTCCACCTCCTCCACCTCGTCCTCGTCCTCCGGAGAGTCAGGCTCTTCCTCCTCCACCTGGTCCTCCGTCTCGGGAGACAGGCCCTTCATAGTGATGCTGTCAAGGTTTAGCCCAGAAAATTTCTTTCGGACCAACCAGCGGCAAAGCTTGAATCCGGAGCGGTACGAGCTCAAGCCATACTCCACCTGGAGGTCGTGATACTCCTAGGAGTCCTTGAAGTCCCAGACCGCTCTCTCCCTCTCGGCCTCCACCATGTTGTCGAAGTTCCGAGTTCGGTCTAGAAGAGTGGGCTCCAAGTCCTGAACTTGTTGGCGAAGGAGCTCCCTCTCCGCTGCCACCCTCAACGACTCCTCCCTATAGCGTGCGCTCTCTTTAGAAAGCCTGGCAATTTGCGCCTCCTGGTCTCAGACGAGCAGCTCCTGGGACTCGCTTCCCTTGTGAGTGTGAAGGAGCTCGCCCCGAGTCTGGTCGAGCTCGCCCTGGAGCTTCTGAACGATGACCTTCTGGTTACGAGCGTCGCCGGAGTGGACGTGCGTCTAGAGGGCCATGGCGTGGATGGCGGTGTTCACCTGCCAACAGGAGACCGAAGTCAAAAGACAGCAAAAGGAAAAGAAAGACGAAAAGAAGAGAAGGACCACTTACCACCATACAGTGAAAGGCGGCGAGCGTGGCAAGATCCCCAGGCTCCATTGCCCCCCACTTAGCGACCTCTTCGTTGCAGATCGCCCTTCGGCTCCTCTCACGAGCCCCAACGAAGTCATTCACACCCTCCCAGTTCCCCACTGGGAACCGTGGGTAGGGAAACAGCTGAGAAGGACCTGGAGGGACCACCCCTTACTGCGGGAGCTCGCCCTTCTCGAGGCTGGCCCCGCTAGCACCTACTTCAGATGGAGGTGATGGAACTTCAGGCGGCGGAGAGGTGAAGTCTAGCTCAGCAGACCCGAACTCGGTACCCCCAGTGGTGGGAGTCCGGTCAGGGCGCAACCTCTTCACTTTGCGCTTCAGGTTGCTCGAAAGGAGGTGGCGCGAATCAACACCAGACATGATGGCTGCCAAAAATGAAACCACAAGATATCAGTTCGGTAAAGAATAGAGTACATGTATATACACAATATTACTACAAGGCACTACGCGACCTAAGAAGACAACCTACCCAGACTCAAGCCGGCCTGCACGAGCTTCTCCTTGGTCAAGTTTGAATTTCGGTCAAATCAATCCGTCACACTCCATGAACTCCTCGCGCTAAGGAAACACTCTCAGTTGGTGATGAAGGATGATTTGACCCGACCTACTGAGATGATAACACATGGACCTGACTCAGCACGAGCAACAGCTCAGTAGCCTGGCTTGACCGTGACCAAGAAACGAGTCTATAGAACAGCTTGCTACGTCATAGCTCTCTATAGGGAGAGCTCGCTACAACACGAGCTCCAGGTCCCCCGAGCTACTGAGAAGGGAATACTCCAAGATTATTTCAGCTCGCGAGCTAGGGAAACTAGCTCACTCCAGCACCTGGGCAGAAGAACTGCCCCAAAGACCAACCTTGATAAGGGTCACCTCGAAGTACCCCTAAGATAGCTCGCTACAAAGTAACTTGCGACTGTGATGCAACGCTCTCAGGAAGCTTACATCTAACAAGACCGTACTCGTCAGACTGCACCACGTCTCTCGACTAACGGCGCAGTCCCTGCCCGATTGACAGTCTGCCCCACGTCTCTTAACTGATGGTGGCGTGCCTGTCCCTTCGAAGACGTGTCGCTCATCCAAGCGGGTAGTACACTATAACGATCACCTGCGCAGCTCTGGCAGGTAACGGCTGCGACATAAGCCCAGTGGCGGTTACGCCTGATTTGACAAGAACGCCCCTATAAAAGCCCTTTAAGTAGAGAGACAGACTCTCTCTCGAATTAGATCTGAACTTGCACTCTTACTTGCTCATGAGCTAATCTCAAGACATAGTGATCTAGCGCGATCTACACTCTTAGCCTTTTATACTCTCTCTTCTTCCTCCCCAGCGTTCTAACTTAAGCTTCGGAGTATTCCCATCGGGCAAATCCCCGGGAATCCTTCTTCTTCATCTTTTCAGGTGTCGTTCGTTGCCAACAAGGAGCCAGTCAGTAGCCAGCTAGGAGTGCCCGGATCGTGCCGCATCAGTAGGATTGCTCTTCAACAAGAACCAAGAATTTTCAGCAAGAATCGAACAGGGGCTAGTGATCACAACTTAAAATTGTTTCTTCAACCAAGAAACAATATCAAGAACCTTTCTTGATCAATTCCACAAGAGGAGATCGAACTGGGTAGGGATGGCAAGAATATGAGAAAATTCTGCAAATTGTTGTGTCGTGTAAAACTGAGGAATTCGCCCCCCATTTATAGTCTTCTTTGGATCAGTCTCCTAATCTAATTAGGAGAGAGTTTCTTGATCCAAATCTGTTATTTGGATTTGGACTCATAAATGGATAAGATTTATCTTATCATTCAGCTAATCCTAATCAGATTATAAATCAGATCTTGCCCCTTTTAATTAACTAAATTAAGCCCAGTTTGAATTGGGCTTCAGGTCCATTAAGCTTATGTGCTCACTTACTCCTTAACCTGCTACACAGTTGGCTCTCTTTGTATGGCATGTTAGACAGTTTTGTATGCCCTTAGCTTCAATCAGAATGATGTACTTTATGAGTTTATTGTAAATGAATAAAAGTGCATATTTGATTCATGTTCCCTTGGTATGTTTTTGTGTAACACCCTTAAACTGGACACTTAATGAGACTCATGTT
>NW_010729307.1:659357-690588 GCF_000365185.1 Nelumbo nucifera
TTATGGATTATTTTATTACATTTGGTCTATAAAATAATTTTTTTTTATTTTTAGACTGAATGTATAGGTATTCGATCTGATGTAATTATTAATAGAAATTAGGATTTCTATTTATTTTATTTTGGATCGAAGATGGCGCAAGGAAGGAGATTTCGCAGATGGGAGAATCGCAATTTGCGATTTGCAGTTTATGAAACTGCAAACTGTGATCTAACCCCTGTTTTGCAGGATGGATTATGCGAACATCCCTGTTTGACTGATTATTGCTTTTCTATTATCAGTATTTAATTTCAGATTATTTTCTTGAATTAAAGATTTAATTAAAGATCAAACCCTAGACCCATTCGAACCAAGATTGGTTCAAATTGTTTGGACCGAATCTAGGGTTTAATCAAGGCTGAAAGTCAGCCCTAATTTTCCCACTAATGGGCCTGAGGTTTGATAATTAATTAAATAGCTAATTCGGCCCAACCTGTAAAGGCCCAGTTTTAAATAGTTAGAACTGCTAAAAGCCCACTCTACGAATAAAGCTATATGGGCCAAACCCATTAACCCTAATTCGGCCCGTATACCTAGATATAATATTAATGGTTAATATTACGGATTTAAAATGGTCTTCAAATGGGCTTTACAGATAATTAATTGTGGATTCCCATAGCTAAGATTAGGGTGATCCCTCCATCCCAGGTTATACGTGCTCGAATAGGGGATCATACTTCCTTTGCGGTTGCCCCAGAAAACCACCTGCCACATTCACTTGCTCAATGGGCTCTTCTTGAAGAGTTGGGCACATATCGGTTGGATGCCCTACTACCGAACAAATCCCACAAGCCTTCATCGTTTGCATATTGCCTACAACCAATTGACGAACAAGAGAATTTAGACTCGCAATTTGTTGTTCAAGGGAGGAAATATTTACCTCATTAGCATGCTTTGATGGAGGTTCAAGCCTAGTGCCAAATTGTTGAGAATTGGCCGCCATATTTGCAATCAAGTTTCTCGCGGCCTCGGGAGTTTTATCCACCAAAGCTCCTTCACTAGTGGCATCGATCATGCACCTATCAATGGGTTGAAGGCCCTCATAGAAATACTGGATAAGTAGYTGTTACTCACTAATCTGATGATGGGGGCAGCTTGCACATAATTTCTTGAAACATTTCCAATATACATGTAGGGACTCTCCGTTGTACTGCCTTACACTACAAATTTCTTTTCGAATATTGACCACCCTTGAAGCTGGGAAATAGAATTTTGAAAGCTAGGAGTGTTGCTGTTTGAGGCCATGTCGAAGACTCTAATACCAACTTAAAGAAATAATAGTAGAAAACAGAGATTGCAATAGAGAATTATAATGGCTCAATGATTTATCAGTTGAATCCAAATATGTATTTATAGATGAATTGTTTACATTAGAAAAAGTTGCAATAGAATTGGGAAACGAGAAGTATGGATAGGTTACAACACTAAGAGATGACTACAGATAAAGAGAGAGAGTTTGTGTAAAACACGATACTCTAATAGGAAATAACCGAGTTCATCAAGCTGGACATGGTGTTTATGTTAGTGTATGCCCTTAGCTACAATCAGATTGATGTACATTTGACATTTATTGTAAATGAATAAAAGTACATAATTGATTCATGTTATATCTGGTGTGTTTTTGTGTAATTACCCTAAAACTGGACACTTATGAGACTCGTGTTAGTTTAGAATGTGCTCAGTTATTAAATAGACATGGGGAGGTTTATCCTGCTAAGGCTGACACTAATGTGTTGCCAAGTCGGTTGGGGCAGCTTGTCTCATCTGCCAGGATTAGACGCAAAGCACATATAGTGTGTGTTTGCTTGAAACACTGAACCCGGACCAATTTCCAGTTGTGCCTTAGACCTTGGAGACTGATGAGCAAAACAACAAAGTTACACCTAACCCCTAGAATCGATTATGGTACTGCACTAGGTGTCGGATTGGGTTGTCTTTGATATACCAATCAGTGAGATCTTCGAGGGTCAAAACCTAAGTATGTTGGGGCAGTCCGAGAATTCACCTGAGAGGGTGATCATAGTGACAGAATCAGCCCCTTTGTCAGATAAAGTAAATGATCGGGGACTGCACTCTCTCTGATGGAAACCAAAACTACCGGCAGTCGATTTCAACCATGTTTGAGATTTGTTTTGCAAAATATATTTATATGAATATATATATATATATATATATATATTTATATATATTATGCTTTTATGAAAAATGTTTGCAAAGGTTTTAATTCCTAGGATCCATCCAAGTAGAGAGTGCAACACTATACCTTGCAGTTGAGGGAGAGGTCCTCTCTTGTCGGGCAATGTTTGATCATTATGGGCTGAGAGGTTAAGTGTAAGACCATTTGGGGATTTTATACCTGATGGTCTAATCTCACTTAAGACCATTGGGCCTTCATAATATGGCTGGAGTCAAGGACCATTTAGTATAAATGTTGGGCCCATTAAGAGCCCATACTGATGGACTTAGGGGTTCACTGTGTTTAGTAGTGAATTCAGCTAGGCTTTGTCACAGAAGCTAGGCTGAACCCATATGGCTTTTGTGAGGTCAATGTTAGGGTCCCATGCCATACAAAGAGAGCCAAGTTAGACAGCAATCAATAAGGGACGTGAGTCACTTACTTAATGGGCCTAGGGCCCAAGATTAATAAGATTAATCAAGGGTATTGATAACTTTGTATTTTGATGCCTTAAGGGCAACATTTTAGGGGTATTTTAGACCTTAGACTGACTAATTTGTACCCTTTTTCCAGTTAAATTCAATGTTGTGACCTCTGAGTGTCCCTATGCAAATTTTGGGTAAAAACTGGGAAATTTACAGAGTTTTCTAAAGATTTTGGGAAGCTAGTGAGAATTCCAGTTGAGAGAGGGGGTGTTTTTGTGAAAATTTGAGCACAAGAGGGTGCCTCCTATCTGCTAAACCCAGAAAGGCACCCCTTCCACTGTATTAGCATACTCCCCTCTCCTTAGCAAACCCAAGGGCGCCTCCCCACTCATTCTTTTCACCCCTAACAAACCTTAGCCGCCCCTAATTGCGAAATCTTCACCTTCCACTCCTCCCTAACATCTAATCTCAACCATCCAAGCCTTAGCAACCCCTCATACCCTTAGATCTCTCCCTAGACAGCATCCTAGCCTTACAAATCACTCCTTAAACCTCAACCAATCACCTTAGGGTGCCACATCACACTAACCAATCACATTTCTCTAGCTCTAGGCACCCAAATCAGCTCCCTCCATTCTGGGTGCCCAAATCTCAGCCCTACATAATATTGGGCACCCTCTCCTTCTCTTCTTAGCCTTAGGATCACCTTAGAACAATCCTAACCCTCCATTCTCAACCCTCCATTTGGGTGCCTATTTGCTGTTCACCTAACCACTATTGCCATCTCTGGATCCGGATCCCAACCAGTTTCCCATAGTTTTAGATTTACTTTTTACGTGTACCTTTATTTTCCATTCTTTAATTTCCAATTTTTATTTTATTTCTACAATTTATTTTTATCAAATTTAATTTTTTTCTTCCTTTCTGCAGATCTGAAATTCGGCCAGGTAAGACAGAAGGCCCAGCTCGAGGAGTTCGAGGGAGATTCAGAGACTGTTACCTTTGACTAAGTTATAGATTTTTTCTTTAGTTTTTTTTTTATTTTTGTTATTTATTTATTTTTCTGCAATTTTAACTTTCAACATTGTTAGAATTTTGTTTTAATGGATTCCAGTTCAGTTAATTAAATTTTGTATTTCTATAATATAAAATCTTGTTATTTTGTCCGGATTGAAGTACATAATAGTTTTTCGCTCGCTTCCCTATGGATACGACCCCTTTCTCACCACTAACTGTGTTTTGTAGTTATTTTTGAGAATCATAAAATTTATAAATGTTTAAACTAGTGTTCTAAAGTGGTTAAAGACACGCTTCCGGACACACCAAGTTTTTGGCGGCGTTGCTGGGGAAGCAACGGAGAAAAAATTTTTATTTGCTTTGTTCAGATCTGTTTCATTATTTACTTGATCTGTAATCTCATTTTAATTCTTATTTCTCTTTGATTTTACAAGACATAATAGAAAAAGGTGGGGTATCGGAGCGTGCCGAACTGCTGAAGAAAATAGAAGAGAAGATAAATTGGAATTGCGATTTAGGTGTAGTCATACCAATTTAATCCTATTTTTTTGTTTTTATTTTCGAAATCTTTTTGGTAAAGTAGTGTTTTCGAATTCTTAGTTAATTATTTTTATTTCTTGATAGATCCGATTTATTGTTTTTAGGATTATTTTTTGTTCCGTTCTTAGATCTATTCTTCTTTAGGATTGTTAGGTTTTGTTTTTTCTTTATTTTCATATTAGAAACCCATTTCATTTCTTGGATTTTTATTGTTGCATACTCTTATTTTTTTCTATTTTCTGTTTAATCTTTAGAGTAGAAAATGGTGTGTCTGGAAGCACGTCGTTAAACACTTCGGAACACCAGTTTAAACATTTATAATTTTTCAACTCTCAAACAACTACTAACGCAGTAAAGGGATGAGAACGGGTCGTATCCACTGGGAAGCGAGGGAAAAATTAACACACTCAAATCTGGACGAGAGAACACAAGAGGGAAGTACAAAAATATAAAAATTAATTAATTATATTGAGAAAAATATAGAATTCGAATAGTACTGAAACTGAAAAGTGCAGAAATATAAATAAATATAGAAATAAATTAACAAAAGAAACGAAATAAAAATCTATAATCCGATGAGAGGTAGTAATCTCCGGATCTCTCCTTTGACCCTCGAATTTTTCGAGCTAGGCCTTCCATCTTACTTAGCCAAATTGCAGATCTGCTAAAAATAAAACGAAGATCAAACAGAATGAAAATAAATTGCAAAAAGTAAATAGCGAAACTAGAATTGAAAGGAAACCATAGGTTGGTTTACTTGAGGCTCTTCTTCTAGGTTTTTCCTTTCTTCTTCTCCTCCCCAACTTACGGTTTTCTGGCTCCTTTCCTTCTTCACTTTTCTTCTTCTCATACAGGTCTTCCAAAATTCTTCCACTTTTTAAAGTTGTAACATCTTTAGCATTTTCGAATTGGGGATTCTTAGRAGGTGGTTGAATTTGTTGAGGAAAACCCGGTGGCTGATTCCTAGGGTTTGCAACCGGTTGACTCGGTAATTGCCCCACTTCTCTCCTTGGATTAGCTTTGGCTAACTATTCTATTTGGCTTTCTAACCTAGCAATGGGCTCCTGCTGATTTAGGATCAGCTACTGAAGTTGCATGAATTGATCGTCTACTGAACGGGATTGCGGAGGTTGTGGGTAACCTTGATATAGTTGGGCCAATTGATTCCTAGGGTACACCTACTAGAACTGACTTTGTACTAATGGCCTCTAAAACTGCTGGGCCATGGAGTTGGATGGATGCTGATATTATTGGGACTGTAGATTGGGTTGATGTGTCCTCCAAGAAAAGTTAGGGTGATTTCTCCACCCAGGGTTGTAATTATTGGAATATGGATCATTGTTGGGCCATGAGAAACTCTGGGCTGCCTGAACTTGTTCTTGGATAAAGGGTGGAAACTGGGCTGTTGTAGGACAGTCATCAACCTGGTGTGCTGGGCAAGAACAAATGGAACAGACTTCGGGATAGGATGTAGATAGGCCAGATTGCTGGTTAAAGGTGAAAAACTGGTCAAGTTTCTGGACTAGAAGATCTACCCTATCCAAATTTCTAGAAATGGCATTCAAGTCCATTTTTTCCTTGAGCTCTATATTATTCCTAATCTCATAGAGCCCTGCCCTCTTTAAGGGTCCCACTGACCTTTCGTAGGAATACAAGGATGCATTGTTAATGGAATTCTCACTCAAGGTCCCAAAAAGAGCATATGCTTCATCCTCACTCTTGCTCATAAATGCCCCCCACAAGATGCATCTACCATTTGCCTATATTGATATGTCAAACCTTCATAGAAGGCCTGGACAATTTTCCACTGGGACAAGCCATGGTGTGGGCATTTTCTTATTAACTCCTTCATCCTCTCCTAAGTCTCATGAATTTGTTCACCCGGTGTTTGGGTGAATCCAGTAATGGCTCTTCTCATGGTATTGGTCCGGCCTATAGGATAGAACTTTCTAAGGAATTCTTGTTGCATTTCTTCCCAAGTTCCAATGGGTCTCCCTATAGTCCCTAACCAGTGCTTGGCTTATCTTTCAAGGAGAAGGGGAAAAGAGTCAATCTAAGGGCATCATCATTGAAATTTTGGATCCTTACAGTGGAACAAATTTCCAAAAACTCGCCTATGTTTTTGTATGGGTCCTCACTTGGGTTCCCATAGAAAGATGGGAGAATTTGGATTGTGCTTGACTTTATCTCATACTATAAGTTCTGAGTATCTGGTAACTAAATGCAAGATGAAGGGTTGTATTGGGTTGGAGTGAAGTATTCCTTCAGCTTTCTGGGTTGGGCATCATTGATTCCAGCCATTTGGTTGTGGTGTTGGTGATGGAGGTATCTCCTATTTCAGGTATGGGTTCTACAATTTCTCTCCTTAGAGATCTCCTTCCCAACATACAACTCAGAAGTCCCTTTTTTCTTGTTTAAATTTGGATTTTAAAATTTGGATTT
Organism: Nelumbo nucifera; assembly: GCF_000365185.1. The sequence goes on from NW_010729307.1 coordinate 665,997, forward strand.
TGAAATTTAAATTCTGAAATTTAAACTCAAATTTTGAAACTTTCTCCCCTTTTTTTAATGTTTTTATTTTTTAATTTTTAATTAATTTATTTTTTATTTTCTCTCTTTTTTTTTAATTCAAAATTTAAATTTTGAAATTTAAATTGAAATTCAGATTTTGAAATTTAAATTCCTAAAATTTAAATTCAAATTTGAATTTTTAAATTTAAAAAAATGCAAGCAAATCAACCACACGACCTAGGGGCTGATTTAGGGTTTCCTAAACTAGTGGTTCAACCAATGTGAATCCTTTCAGTTTCACTTGGAATTACACTACTTCCCTTGGTTAGCCAAGTAAGAGGTGGAGATGTAGGAGGCTCCCCTTACTCTCGCAAGGACCTAATTAAGTAACTACAAAACCCGCTTAGGCTTAGCCGTTTAACCTCTTTCCTTAGACACCAACCGCCGGTTATGGAAAGTAATCACAAGTTTCCCTAAAATTCAGCACACCTTTGAACCAAATGTAAGGCTTCCCTAAAGGATCTTGCTATCCAAATTTTAAATTAGGGTTTAGGGTAAACCGTACGTGAAGGGTGGTGATTTTTGGGCCAAGGAAGGGTGATGAAATCCCCACCTTATCTTATTTAAGTTGAATTGCCCTTAAATGGATTAACGAAACAAAATAATCAAACAAAATGAATGCAACTAACAAGAAGCAATTATTAGATAACATAAAAGAATGAATGCAACTAACAAAATGAATGCAACTAACAACAATCAAACAAAATGAATGCAACTAACAACAATCAAACAAAATGAATGCAACTAACAAAATGAATGCAACTAACAACAATCAAACAAAATGCATGAGCAATTATTTCTAAAATGCAATTCAGCAATATAACATAAAAGAATAAAATAAACTAAGCACAAGAAGAAATGAAAATAAAAAGAAACCTAACACATTCACAACTAACAAAATAATTTCAGCAATTAAATAAACCTATATGATGCATGCTCTAGAATATCAAACCCTAAATGATGGAATGCAAATGCAAAAATTTTAAATCTTTTTTATTAGATTTTTTATTTTTTTTGAAATTCAAAAAATTAAATTTAAATTTCAAAATTTGAAATTCAAATTCAAATTCAGATTTTAATTAAAATTTAAATTCCAATTCAAATTCCAAATTTAAACTCAAATTCAAAATTTTAAACAATTTCCTATTTACGATTAATCATTTAATTAAATAACTAAAAAAATAAATTAAATAAAGCAACAAAAGAAAATTGCTAAAAACGAAATAATTATGCTAAAAACGAAATCAACTACTACCAAAATAAATTCTAACAAGAAAATTGCTATTCTAAAAAGTTAACTGAAAATAAAATAAACAAAAGAAAATTATGTGGCAATAAATAAAATAAAATAAAATAATTTTTTTTAAATAAAAGAAAAACACAAACCTAATAAGATAGAAATTCGAACAAGAAATTAAAATAAAGAAAGAAAAATAGATCTAGAAAAAAAACTAAAGAAAAAAAATAATACTTAAAAAACTAAATTGGATCTAGGAAAAAAAATAAATAAAAATTCAAAAATCACTATTCAACTCAAGAAAAAGAGTTAGAAAATAAAAATAAAAAAACTCAAATAAAAATGGAATGACTACACCTGAACTGCAATCCAATTTCTCTTCTCTTTTCTTCCATCCCGCAGTCCCGCAACGCTCCAGTACCCCACCTTTCGCTATTCCGTCCTACAAAAACAAAGAGAAACAAGAATTAAACTAAGATAACAGATCAAGTAATAAAACTAAAACGAAAAAGAAAAAATAATGAAACAGATCCAGAAAAAGTAAAGAAAATTTTTTCTTTATTGCTTCCCTGGCAATGGCGCCAAAAACTTGGTGTTTCCGGAGGCCTGTCGTTAACCACTTCGGAACACCAGTTTAAACATTTATAATTTTTTTTTCTGATTCTCAGACAATTACAAATGCAATAAAATGATGAGAATGGGTCGTATCCACAGGGAAGCGAGGGAAATACGTACTCAAATCCAGACAAGAGAATACAAGAGGGAAGTGCAGAAATATAAAAGTTAATTAGTTAAACTAAAAAAGATAGAATTCAAACATTGCAGAAATTAAAAGTGTAGAAAAATAAATAAATACAAAAATAAATAAATGAAGGAAACGAAATAAAAAATAATCTATAATCCGATCAGAGGTAGTAGTCTCCGGATCTCTCCTTTGACCCTCGAATTTTTTGAGCTAGGCCTTCCATCTTACTTAGCCAAATTGCAGATCTGCAAAAAATAAAGCGAAGATCAAACAGAATGAAAATAAATTGCAAAAAGTAAATAACGAAACTAGAATTGAAAGGACATAAATTAAATCTAAGATAAATGGTTGGGATCTGAATCCAGAGGTGGTAGTAGTGGCTGTGGCGAACTACAATCCTCCTCTTCCTCTACCCTTGAACTTCTTAAGATCAGTCTTCCGTCTTACCTGGGGGCAGAATCCAGCCCTTTCTCAAGAGCCCTTGGGTCCTTTTTATAGAGAAGGATGGACACAAATTAGAGAGAAAGAGGGGGGCGACAGCTGTGTTTTAGCAAAGATATGGGCGCCCTAGGGTTTATAATGAAGGGTTAGGATGGTTCTAGCTTGATCCTAAGGCTGAGAAAAGAAGAAGAGGGTGCCCAATATTATGTAGGGCTGAGATTTTGGTGCCCAAAAATGAATGGAGGAGATTGAGGCACCTAGGATTGAAAGGTGGAGATTAAAAGAGGTGGGTGGCGCCCTAGAATGGATGGCTGAGATAGAAGATGGAATGGAGGGATGAGATTTGGTGGTTAGGGGCTCAATGGTGAGGATTAGCACTTAGGTGGTGCCCTAGGGTTTAAAAATTACAAAGAGAGTTTCCTAGAATGGATGGTGGAGATTAGAAGAGGTGGAGGGTGGAGATTAAACAGCTAATGGTGGCTAAGGTTTGTTAAGGATGAAAAGAATAGGTTAAAAGGCGCCCTAGGGTTTGCTAAGGAGAGGGGAGCACGCTAATACAGTAGGAGGGGCCCCAAACTAGGTTTAGCAAATAGGAGGTGCCTTCTTGTTCTCTGTTTTTCACAAAAACACCCCCTCTCTCAGCTAGACTTCACACTAGCTTCCCAAAAACTGTATTTCAACCTTGTAACTTCCCCAGTTTTCCTCAGAATTTGAACAGAGACCCTCAGAGGTCACAACATTGAATTTAACTGGGAAAAGGGCATACTTTGACTATTCTAAGGCTGAAAATACCTCTGAAATGATGTACTTAAGACATCAAAATGCAGAGTTATCACTTCTTCACAATGTCGAGCTCTGTCTTGTTAGAGGACAATTCAGCTCCATCGCTATTGTCTTCACTATCATCATATGAAGAAAACACACGAATATGCCTAGGTGCAGGGTCATCCCCACCCCCACAACATTGGAGGCACCATCCTCCACTGCATGAAAAGTTGGAGGCACCACGCTTGCTTCCTTAACTCCCACCAACTCTACTTCAGACTAGTGCTCTTAGGCGGGCTGCTCTTGTGGGATGGGTTGTGCCTTGGTTTAGGGCTGACATGGGGACTGATCCAATCCAATAGTCCTTGCCTCAGTTGGGTGTTGTTGCAATGACTGCTCTTACCCAGTGTGTTCTACCCCGGGTGAATGTTGTTGTCGCGTAATGGTTGGAATATCCTCACCTTCCCCTGTGACGACTCCAGCCTCTGTCTCATTTTGGTCATTCACCTGAGCATCCTCGTTAGCTAAGGGAATTTGATCCCCTATAGGGCAAATGAAAATTATGACTATTTCTTTCCCCAAGCTCGCTGATTGTATCTAGTTTAAATCCTTAACTAGGCGCCTAATGATGTCTGGCACGAAAACATTAGTAGGATCATGCCAGAGAGGAACCTGCACCACCATAATATTTAGGGTTAAGTATATTGCAACCCAATGCGGTATTCTGAATGACAACCCCCCATAGTCTACTAGTAGCCCCCCTATAAATCGCAACCTGCTCGTGAATTTGGCATCAATTCATGGTCAGGATTCATCCCCCTGTACGGTGGGGCCAAAAAAATCTGACCTAGATTGATTAGTTATTCTCCCTAATATTTACTAGTCATCAAATTAAAGACATTATGGTATAACCGTAAAATGCTTACACACATTAAAACAATATACCTCTTCAAGACGGTCTACCCGCCAGGAAACCGAGGGCCAACAAAGTTGGGTGACTTGGAAAGGTTATCCCCTTCAACCCTCCTTGACACAAATGTCTAAAAGGCAATGCGATGGTAGCAAAATGAGAATAGAACATTCATTATAACACAGGGTAATAAAATCTAGAAGAAGAAAAAACAACACTACTAGCATGAATGTTGTAAGTACATGTAATTCATAATCACAGGACTATAATAGAGACCTTGGACAAGACCCACCTAAGAAAACCTCAAATAGGAAGAATACTATGGTTGAGCTAGGTAAAATGATAAACAAACACCTCAGGTACCAAGGTAGCCAAAATACCCTTGTGATGCCATGGTGGCACCCCAGTAAGGCAATAGGAGACTCATTCCACCTGCGATGAGCACAAAGTGCTGTCCGGGACCTATGATGAGCACAAAGTGGCATCCAAGACTTGCGATAAGCATGGAGCATCACCTGGGACCTGCGATGAGTATGACTTGACATCGCGGACCGGTGGTGAACTTAAAACATAACTCGCACCATGGGACGAATGTAAACTAATATACAAAGCTCACGATGGGTATAGGATAACAATACATGCCACCACGAAAGGGAAAACAAAAGCCAAAGGTTGGAGACATATGTTCGCAGGTAGCCCATGTTCTGCATAGTTACATAATGCCATGATGAAAAACTTCAAAGATGACTTACAAAGACATTCAAACACTAAAGCTGATTGAAAGCCTTGACATGTGGCTAAAAGAGAACCCATGAAGGGGTGTAGCCAACATGTTCTATGTGAGAATCCTTAGGGAAAGGAAACTCTATCCTAGGAGTCTCACTAGACATGTGGTGAAACCTTAGTGGAGTTTGCTTGACAACTTGCGTAGGGATAAAGATCCTCTTTCCTAATAAGAAGGGTCTCTTTTGGGATCTTCTCATAATAACCTTAGTGTCTCATCTATAAAAGGGAGAGACAATTGAGACACGAACACAAGAGTCCAAGGAACTCACCATTGAAGATCCTATCACCCTTCCTCTTTCAAAGAGCCAAACATATCTTCAGCCCAGACTCAATACTAACCCCATCTTCCAAAGAGCCAAACTTACTTCCATGCTTGTACGAGCTACCCCAGATGAACATTGAGGAACAACACTCAAAGAATTCTCACCGTCCACCACCCCAGCTACACCATCGGTCTCGAGATCACCGTTAATTTCAGAACCCGATTTAAGTTGATGTAGGTCCTTAACTAGACGACCTATGATGTTCAGAATGGTAATGCCAATGGGATCATGCCAAGGAGGAACCTACATCACACCAAAACACATTATCTAGCGAGTTAAACTTGCCATAAAACAATCACATGATACTAGACCAAGTTCAAAGGGAATAGCTTTCCAAGGGCTATCTGCCTACCAAGAAGTGGAGGGGCAATAAAATCTGGCGATTCGGGAGGATCACTACTCTCGACTCTCCTCAGAATAAATGTTTACATGATAACAAAATAATTAGCATGCATAAGCTATTTATTATCCAAAAGAAAACCAATTACAGAAAGACAAAAAAAATGTTACCAAGCTAGGTTTGCTCATTTTCTTCACCTATGAACCCGCAACAACCTTCTTCACGCACTCCCAAGTCAAAGGAATAGTAATGACCACCCCAGGAGTAGTTGCCGCCCCTGTCAAAGCATTAACACCACTACCCGAGCCTAGCACCTCTCTTTGTGTCGTGTCCCCCTCCACTGTCCCTCTTTGGGCCACCCTTCCTACATTACATCTTCCGCTACTCTCTCTATAGCGAGTAGGCTTACTCGCTCAAGTACTCCATGCATAGTACTAGGCGTGGTAATTTCCGACAAAGGCATGGAGACAGGAGACTCTACAGACTCTCCCTCCTTCACCCACTTAACCTCGATGACAGACGTAGTGGGTCCCTCTGCGTAAGGGTGAGAAATGAAGTTGTCCACGCACGCAAGTTGAGTCTTTATTTCATCCATGTTGAAACCTTTGCCCCACTTAGCATTCAACCACTATTTGCCATGGAAAATGTCCAACATGACCTTCTCTAAACCTGTACCATCCAAACTGACCATGTGCACCTTCAAAGGAGACAACTTCCATGGAACAACATCCAAATCGAACCTTTTACAAAGAAACATCAACAGAAATGGTGAAAGGGCTGGGAGATCCATCATATGGATGGCCGAACCTTGAAGGAAGGTTGGGAAAATTTTCAAAAATTTCTCTCTCTCCCATCTGGGAATCGCATTCCCTATTTTAGAACACTGCATTTTCAAGGATCAATCTTGAATCAAACCGGACGAGATCTGAAACCAAAAGAGAGGAGAGAGATATACCTGATACGAAGTAGTAGTAACTCCCAATGAAGGTGTTCAGGCCCAAGGAGATAACCAAAACCCTTTTCAACTAAAGATGACTCAGTGTGTGGTGAAGCAGGATCAGCAGGAGAGCTCTTCAGCAAGAACCGAATTCTTCAGCCAGAATAGAGTAGAAGGCTGGTGAGCATGACTTCAGATTGCTTCTTCTACCAAGAAGCAATATCAAGAATAATTCTTGATCACTCCCACAAGTGGAGATCAAACTAGGTAGTGGCAGCAAGAATAGGGAAGAACTCTGCAGATTACTGTCTTGTATATGGTGTGTTTTTCATGTCTGCCCTGCTCTCTTATTTATAGCCTTAAAGAGACAACCTCCTAATCTGATTAGAAGTTTCCTGATCCAAATCTTTATTTGGACCTGGACTCTTTAAGTGACAAGGATAACCCCTTATCTTATCTGCGGTTCAAGAACAACTTAATCCTAATCAAATTAGGAGTTTCCTGATCCAAATCTTTATTTGGATCTGGACTCTTTAAGTGGATAAGACTTATCCTCTTATCCTTATCTGCTATTCCAAACCCAGATCTGCCCCTATTTAATTAATCTAATTAACCCAGTTTGAAATTGGGCTTTAGGCCCATTAAGTTTATGTGCTCACTTAATCTCTTAACCTACTACCCAGTTGGCTCTCTTTGTATGGCGTGAGACCCAAACATTGATCTACACATCAGCCACATGGGTTCAGCCTAGCCTTTGTTACAAGGCCTGACCAAATTCACTGTAGAGGACAGTGAACCCCTCAGTCCATCACCATGGGCTCTTAATGGGCCCCACATTAACACTAAATGGTCCTTGGGTCCAGCTACCTTATGAAAACCTAAGGACTGTGGGCAGATGCAAGATTAGCCCATCAGTATTGCCCTCAACGGTCTTACACTTAATCTCTCAGCCCATAATGATCAAGCACTGCCCGACAAGAGATGACCTCTCCCACAGTTGCAAGGAACAGTGCTGCACTCTCTACTCACATGGATCCCGGGAATTAAAACCTTTTTGAAAACATTTTGAAACCATAATATATATATGTATATCTCTATATAAATATATTTTGCAAAAAACAAATTTCAACGGTTGAAATCAACTACTGGCAGTTTAGGTTTCCTTAAGAGAGTGTGCATTCACCGATCATTCACTTTGTCCAACAAAGGGGCTGATCTTATCACTATGGTCGCCCACTCAAGTGAATTCTCAGACTGTCCCAACATACCTAGGTTTTGACCCCCTCTAAGGATCTCACTGATTGTCATATCAAAGGCAGCCTAATCCGACACCTAGTGCAGTACCATAATCGAGTCTAGGGGTAAGGTGTAACATTTCAGCTTTGCCCATGTATCTCCAAGGTCCAGGGCAATATTGGAATTTTGGTCTAGTTCTGGGTTTCAAGAAATCCCACATTGCATGTACCTCAGGGCTCACCCTAGCAGCTTAGACAAGTCACCGCAACCAACTTGGCAGTACATCAGTGTCAGGCTTGGTAGGATAAATATCCCCAGATCTATCCAACGGCTGTGAAGATTCTAAACTAACACGATTCTCATAAGTGTCTAGTTTAAGGATATTACATAGAAATACACCACAATGACATGAATCAAATATGTACTTTATTCATTTACAATAAATGTCATAATGTACATCATATTGATTGGAGCTAAGGGCATACACTATATAATAGTTTCCACTTGCACTTAGGTCCAATTGGGTACAAGCCTGAGTCTCATACTTTCCCCATGTTTCTCAAACACTTTCTGCGTTAGTGGCTTKGTCAATGGGTCTGCCACATTCTCTGCTGATGGTACCTTTTAACATCAATTTCCCGTAGATCCAGTGTTGTCACACAACAGTCGAATGGGTGATGTGCTGAATTCCAAATTCTTAGAATGAACACCTTCATTCATCAGGCAACCTCACTTACGGCAATGTATTCAGCTTGGGTTGTGGACTATTATTCTTACAACTTAGGACCCCATCGTGAAGATGTAATCAGATATAGACATTTTACCATCTAGGTCTGACTAGAAATCGGCATCAGTATACCCAAGGATCTGTAGTGAACTATCATCGAATACCAGACAAAACTCTTTTGTCCCTCGAAGGTTTTTTAGTATGTTTTTCACAGCAGTCCAATGCTCTTGTCTTGGGTTAGATTGGTATCTACTTACCACACTTACGACCTGAGCAATGTCTGGCCACCGAGTGCACAGCATGGCATACATGATGCTCCCTATGGCAGAGGCATAGGGAACTTCCTTCATGCCCTCAATCTCCTTAGGTGTCTTGGGAGACATACCTTTGGAGAGATTGACTCCATGCTTGAAAGGAACATTTCCTTTCTTGGAGTTTTCCATACTGTATCTMTTGACTATTTTGTCAATATAAGTAGATTGGGATAATCCTATTATCCTCTTCGATCTATTTCTATAGAGTTAAAGTCACAAGATATAAGAGGCTTCTCCAAGATCTTTCATTGAGAATTGTTGCGAAAGCCATACTTTCACCGTAGTCAACATTCCTATATCATTCCCAATGAGTAGAATGTCATCTACACATAGAACCATGAACGTAACCTTACCCCCACTGGTCTTCCTGTAAACATAGGGCTCATCTGAATTCTGCTCAAAGTCAAACTATTTGACAATAGAGTCAAACCAGATGTTCTAGCTCCTAGAAGCTTGCTTAAGTCCATATATGGATTGGTTGAGTTTACATACCATGTGTTCCTGACCTGTAGCTATGAAACCTTGCGGTTGCTACAGATAGATATCTTCAGTAAGATCTCCATTCAGGAATGCGGTTTTGACATCCATTTGCCAAATTTCATAGTCATGATACRCTGCTACAACTAGCAAGATCCTAATGGATTTAAGCATGGCCACAGGTGAAAAAGTTTCCTTATAATCGATTTGCTCTTTCTGAGTGTACCCGTTTGCCACAAGATGAGCCTTGTAGGTCTCAACTTTACCATAAGGACCCTTCTTCCTCTTATAGATCCATTTGCAACCAATTGCCTTTACCCCAGGGGGCGGATCTACTAGAGTCTAGACTCCATTAGTCTCCTTTGAGTCTACCTCAGCTCTCATGGCATCTCCTCACTGTTCATGGCTTCCACCAAGTAACTTTCTTGGTCATAGCCGTAACGAACTGGAGGCCTGGAAACCCGGGTAGATCTTCTAGGTTGATTATTTTCTGGAGCTGGTGGGACATCTCCCACTACCCCTGGGCTCTCCTCATCAAGAACAACTTCCTAATGATGATTATCCAAGCTGTAATCTTCTTCTAGGAAGTGGGCATTTTGATTGTAAAACACCTTTTGCTCTTTTGGATCATAGAACAAGTAACCTATAGAGCCTTTGGAGTAACCTACAAATAGGCAACAACTGGTCTTGGATTCCAATTTGTCAGCACTAATTCTTTTAACATGTTCCGGACAACCCCTAATCTTCAACTGTCTTACACTTGGTTTCTTACCGGTCCATAGCTCATATGGAGTCTTAGGAACGGATTTGGTTGGAACCCGGTTCAACACGTAAATTGTAGTCTCTAATGCCAAACCCCAAAGGGATGTAGGTAACTCTGAGTGGATGAGAAGTGATTAGACCATATCTAATAAAGTCTGATTTCTCCTTTCTGACACATCGTTTAATTGTGGTATAGCAGGAGGAGCTAGTTGTGATACAATCCCATTTTCCTTTAAATAGTCCCTGAATTCGTCAGAGATATTATCGTCGCCTTGATCTGATCGAAGGGTCTTAATTTCTCTCCCTAACTGTTTCTCAACTTCTTGTCTGAACTCTTTGAACTTTTTAAATGATTCAGACTTATGTCTCATTAGGTACACGTAACCATACTGTGAGTAATCATTGGTAATGGATATAAAATAAACATATTAGTTACGTGTCCTAACATTCAGGGGACCATATACATCAGTATGTATAAGGTCAAGTGTGCCTGTAGATCTTTCAGGCTTTCCCGTAAATGGCCTCTTCATCATCTTGCCCTGAAGGCAAGGTTCACAGGTTGGAAGATCTTCTACATTTAGAAAATCCAAAGGACCATCCTTTACCAACCTTGTGACATGATCTATATTAATGTGGCCAAGTCGGTGATGCCATAGAAATGTGGGATAAATTGTATCACGAGTCCTTTTCTTGGGGATTATTTATGATGTAGTTTCAGTAATGTTTGTTTACAAAGTAGGATGGAGAACATAGAGACCATTCTCAAGTTCTCCGTATGCAAGGAATTTGTTATTCCGTTTAATAGTAATCACATTACTAAATAAGATAGAATAACCATCCATGCACAATTTAGACAATGGTCATGAATCTGTTGGTTCTCGGTCATCTGTGCGATCATAAACAATTTTAAGATCTTTTGTCGAGTAGAACGGTTCTGSTCTTTATACATAGTCTTCAGACTATCCAATATATCCTTGGACAATTTGATCTTATCGAATTGTCACTATATCGGATTGTCCAAAGAGGCTATAATATAATCCCGGGCAAGAGAGTTTTTCTCTTCCCATTCCTGATACTCTCTTCTTCGGGCCTCAGAAGCCCTATCACTCGGACAATCTGGAGTAGGGTTCTTAGCAATTTTGTCCAATTTCTTGGACGTCAAAACTAGCATAAGGTTTTAGAACCATTCAACATAATTAGGGCCCTTGAGTTTGTTATCATTCAACAATTTGGTGAAGTTTCCATTTGCCATTTTTGGTAAAGGCAAGGCAGATTTGTAAGTCCACAACCTAATTGATTCATGTTATCACATAGAAAGGGCTTTTAATCTATGTTCCATTTCCATTTTGGGCATCTCTGAGATTCTCTTCAATCTTAGTGACAGAGATAGTTGTGTCTCTGGAAATGTGGAAAACCACATGGGGTGCATGGAGCCAACTGTTTCAGTTACAAAACCCATCACCTTTTGCGAAGGATCTTTCATCCACTCATCTTATGAGCTTTTCCTTTGGCTTCTGTCAGACAAGGTTCATAGCCATTTTAGGTTAAACCTTTCTATCCAGTAAGTGCTCACTCATCATATTCATGAACACCAAGGTACTGTGAGAGAGTCTTTCATTTTAGGATAGGCCCTTCCCATATCGGTCTATGATGCCCCTATCATCTCATGAAACAATCCAGCCAACTGCATTAGTAGATGGATAGCCCAATTTCATGGTGCATCTCCACCCACCAATACAACCAACCTTCATACTAATGATGGAAGGCCTTTAGAGAATTCATCATATGAAATTCCCTATCACATGCACTTATATTTAATGGAGGGAACGAAAAACCCCCTAGTTCTGATTTAGGTCAAACCAAAGTGACTCCCATTGGCTTTCATAAAGCCAGATTTAGATGGGCCCTAAATGGCTAGAGTTCCGCATGGTTCCTCTTAGGGAGGAAGCTGATGTGGGGCCCATCAAATGGGGAGATCATCCAATGATCCTATGGACACCATGGCAATGATGTGCATTCAGCCATGGTGTGCGAAAGAGTCACTATCGAATCAGCATGGGCCAAGTGCTTATGGCCCATAAGCGTAGCACATCAAACATCCACACATCACATGTATGAAATCTATAATTTATCCAATCAATTAAATAACTATAAAACTCATAAATAAAACCCATTTAATTCCATAATATTAACAATTAATATTATCTAGGTATATGGGCTGAAGTGCATCTTGCAATTAACCATCAACCCCTTGGCCCATATAGGAAATTTTAGGGCTGAGAATAGCACCCATCGAACCATAGATTCGGTCCAACCAGTTTGGTCCAGTCTGGTTCGAATGGGTCTAGGGTTTGATGTTTAATTCAAGATTCAATTCAAGAAGATGATCTGAAATTAAACAATTGATAGATGACATTCAAGAATTAGTTAATCAAACAAAAAGGGGGATGTTCGCAAGGCTGCAACCCTGCAAAACAAATATCAGTTCGCAGTATGCAGTTTCCAAAACTACAAATCTCAGATCACTGAACCCGAATCTACAAAATTCTCTCCTTTGAGTTTTCAGCTTCGTCTTCGAATGAAATAAAAATAAAATGCCTAATTTTACTATTAATATTACATCAGATTCAAATTCCTATACATTTCATCTAAAATTAAAAAAATAAAATTAATTACAGACCAAGAATTAATAGAAGAAATCGTAGATTTCTTGTGCCAATAAAAGAATTCGATGTCCACCATACGAACAACCTAAAATCCAAGAAAAATATATAGAACAGTTCTAAATATTAATCAGATTAATAAATATTTAATTTCAGATCATTCGCCCAAAAATTGGGAACTGATTTCCCAGAAAAATGCTAATTGCGCAAATCGGGTAAAACGCCTTCTACCCATTTGTGCAGATTCAGATCTGGTTTAATTTGGATCAAGATTTGAACCTGGCTCTGATACCACTGAAGGGATGGGAGATCCATCATATGGATTGCCAAACCTTGCAGGAAGGTTGGGCAAAATTTCAAAAATTTCTCTCTCTCCCATCTAGGAATCGCATTCCCTATTTTTTAGAAAACTACATTTTCAAGGATCAATCTTGAACCAAACCGGATGAGATCTGAAATCAAAAGGGAGGAGAGGGATATACCTGATACAAAGTAGCAGTAACTCCCAATGAAGTTGTTCATGCCCAAGGAGATAACCAAAACCCACTTCTAGTGAAGATGACACAATGTGTGGTGAAGCAGGATTAGTAGGATGACTCTTCAGCAAGAACCGAATTCTTTAGAAAGAATGGAGTAAAGGGCTGGTGAGCACGACTTCAGATTGCTTCTTCTACCAAGAAGCAATATCAAGAACAATTCTTGATCACTCCCACAAGTGGAGATCGAACTGGGTAGGGGCGGCAAGAACAGGAAAGAACTCTACATATTGTTGTCTTGTATCTGGTGTGTTTTTCATGTCTGCCCTGCTCTCTTAAATATAGCCTTAAAGGGACAACCTCCTAATCTGATTAGGAGTTTCTTGATCCAAATCTTTATATGGATATGAACTCTTTAAGTGACAAGGATAATCCCATATCTTATCTGCAGTTCATGATCAGCTTAATCCTAATTAAATTAGGAGTTTCCTGATCCAAATCATTATTTGGATCTGGACTCTTTAAGTGGATAAGACTTATCGTCTTATCCTTATCTACTAATCCAAACCCAAATCTGCCCCTATTTAATTAATCTATTTAACCTAGATCGAAATTGGGCTTTAGGCCCATTAAGTTTATGTGCTCACTTAACCTCTTAACTTGCTACCCAGTTGGCTCTCTTTGTATGGCGTGGGACCCAAACATTGATTTATAGATTAGCCAAATGGGTTCAGCCCAGCCTTTGTTACAAGGCTTGGCTGAATTCACTATAGGAGATAGTGAACCCCTGAGTCCATCACCATGGGCTCTTAATGGGCCCAACATTTATACTAAATGGTCCTTGGGTCCGGCCACCTTATGAAACCCAAGGACTGTGGGAAGATGCAAGATTAGCCCATCACATATTACCCTCAATGGTCTTACACTTAACCTCTTAGCCCATAATGATCAATCACTACCTGACAAGAGAGGACCTCTCCCTCGGTTGCAAGGAACGGTGTTGCACTCTCTACTCAAATGGATCCCGGGAATTAAAACCTTTTTGCAAACATTTTGAAAACATAATATATGTATATATCGCTATATAAATATATTTTGCAAAAACCAAATTTCAACGTTTGAAATCAATTATCGGCAATTTAGGTTTCCATCAGAGAGAGTGCATTTGTCGATCATTCACTTTGTCCGACAAAGGGGTTGATCCTATCACTATGATCACCCACTCCGGTGAATTCTTAGATTGTCCCAACATACCCAGGTTTTGACCCCCTCTAAGGATCTCACTAATTGGCATATCAAAGATAACCCAATCCGACACCTAGTGCAATACCATAATCGAGTCTAGGGGTTAGGTGTAACATTACAGTTTTTCCCATCTATCTCCAAGGTCTAGGGCAATACAAGAATTTTGGTCCAGTTCAGGGTTTGAAGAAAACCCATACTGCATATACCTCAGGTCTCACCCTAGCAGTTGAGACAAGCCACCCTAAACAACTTGGCGGTACATCAGTGTCAGCCTTGGCAGGATAAATCTCCCCAGATCTATCCAACGGCTGTAAAGATTCTAAACTAATACGAGTCTCATAAGTATCCAGTTTAAGGGCATTACACAGAAACACACCACACTGACATGAATCAAATATGTACTTTATTCATTTACAATAAATATCATAATGTACATCATGCGGATTGATGTATGCCCTTAGCTCCAATCAGATTGATGTACATTATGACATTTATTGTAAATGAATAAAGTACATATTTGATTCATGTTATAGTGGTTTGTTTCTATGTAATACTTAGATAAAAACTTTTGTGCCAAGTCATCCCATATAGTAATAAAACCTGTAGGAAGAGAGTTAAGCCAATCTTTTGCTTTATCCCTTAAGGAGAGGGGAAACAACCTAAGTCTAATGGCATCACCACTAACTCCATTATGTTTAAAAGTATCACATATTTCAAGAAAATTAGCAATATAAGAGTTAGGGTCATCATTGGGGCCAGAAATGTGCATGCTCATCTAGATCATTTGAATAATTGTAGGCTTGATCTCAAATTGTTTGTTTGCACACTCAGCCTCCTTGTGCTTGATGTAGTACCATCCAAAGTAGGTATAGCGTAGGAGCTCAATGTCCTTGGATTATTTTGGTCTTGAGCCATCTTGTTCTTTCTCTCCCTCGTTCGCTTTTTCAAAGTCCTTTCGATTTCTATGTCAAGGGGTATTAATTCTCCACCACTAGTGCATGTTATGCACTAGGAACCTATAAAGAAAGGAAAGAAAAATTAAAAATTTCCTAAAAAAATAAAATTTTTATGAAGCCAAACCCAAAAAAGTTAAAATATAATAAAATTTTAAATCCTAAAATAAAACAAATAGATGTTTAATCTAAGGCTAATTTAGATTGTTTTGGTATGCAATAAACTAGTCCCCGGCAACGGCGCCAAAATCTTGTTGTATGATTTATGCACAATTAATTCAGGCAAGTGTACCTTAGTCAAATGTGCGTATAATGATGAGATAAGTGTCAATCCCACAAAGACTAGATCACAGTACCAAATCAATTTTAAAATAACCTAAGTTGAACTCGTGATTCAATTGAATGAATAAAAACTAAGAAGAATTTATGTCAATCTAAGAACTCAAAAAAACTGAATCGATGAATGAGTGTAGCTAGGGTTTAGATTTCATTAGATCAAGGTTATATAATTACCTATTTAATCCAACTCAAGACTGCAATTACCCTAAGTTCTATTAAAGTTATTTGCATGTGATGGTGGATTTGCCTAAATTAATTAATAAGCTTTCTCAAGTCATATTAATCCTTTATTAATCCAATTCTACCATCAAATTTCTAAGTGGTTGTCAAAAGGAAAAAATAAGCATTAACTTCTTTGGAAACCTTTAATTATAGAAGGGGATTTGACTCACTAAGCTTCCTAGATTCTCACACATGAGCTAATCATCTTTCGATATCATAGTTTCACATGCGATTTTTCTTGCCTAGAGATCTAATTCATAACAATCATTTAGTCAGTCATGCATAAATCATCGTATCATTAAAAGATTGGCCAATTATTTTAAAGCATTAAGCACAACAATAAAAATTCCCCATGCAAATAATAAAGGTCTTAAATTGAATTAAACAAATAACTATATAATCCTAAGATCAAAATCCATCTAAACCCTATCTAAGAGAATTTAGCAAGACAATTAAATTCAACACATTCAAGAAAATTAAACAAGAAACACAACAAAAACACATCAAGGAATGAATAGAATAACAAGAGAACTTTAGCCTTTAAAGGTAGAAGACAAGTGCATCAACTAAGTCTTCCTCCCTCTTGGATTCGGATTCTTCCTCTCCTTCTTCTGATGTGCTGAAACTACTTTCTCTCCTTTTCTAACGTGCTGAGACTACTTCCTCTTCTCTTCTCTGCCAAATTCTCTCTAAGGATGTGTCCCCTTTTGCCATGAGTCTATGGTCCTTTTTAACGTGCATCCCCCCTCAATTTCTTTTTAATACAAACTCCTAATTCAACAAAAATTAGGTCTCTTAGTCTTTATCAAAGTTGAATTCCTATCTCTTCTGCACTGCCAACTGTTAGACCCTCTCTCTTAGCTTTAATTATCTGTTTGAATCAACTCAATCCAAGTTATAGGCAGAAAGTTATGCCCAAAATACCGGAACTATATCAAAACAGGAAATTTCCCTTTTTTGTGCATGCATATCAAATCCGATTTCAATGGATTCTCTTCTTCATGGCCACATCATGGAACATCATTGCTGCATGGACTTTCCTCTATGATTGTTTTGATCAATTAAAATACCGGAACTATTATCAAAACAAGAAATTTCCCTTTTTTGTGCATGCATATCAAATCTGATTTCAATGGATTCTCTTCTTCATGGCCACATCATGGAACATCATTGCTGCATGGACTTTCCTCTATGATTGTTTTGATCAATTAAATCAAATTATTCCTTAAAATTTCACAATTAAGCTCCAAATTACCTTGCAAGACAATTTCATCATAATTAGTGCAATACCATGCTAATTCAAAAAAACATTATTACCAAAATCATCAAGTTAGAGGTATGAAAATATGTATAAATAGGGACGAACATGACAAGGCACCACGTAGGTCTAATAAGACATCGCCCGCCAGACGGTGATGACACTAGCGCCATGTTAGTTAAGTAAGGCGCATGAACGGTAGTAGCACACGTGGGTTTTGAGGATCTCAAGTGAAAGGAAAGCCGATCCGCGGAAAGATCCCCATGAGGACACGTGGCAAAACCCTAGCAGTGCCCTTAATGACTGATAACAAATCCAATAATCCCTTTCCTAATAGGAGACTAGAACCTTTTGCTCCTTCCTTTTAGGATCTCAGGATCTCCCCCATAAATAAAGATCCACTTTGTAACAAAATTCATTCAGCTAGTAAGTGTTCTCATTACTGATTCTCGACTCCACCACCCTCTCTTCACACCCTAGCCTTGGATTCAATACCCTTGTCTACGGTCTTTCTCTATCTTTCAAAGAGACCATCTCCCTAGCCTAGCCACCACTTTACCTATAGTAGAATCTCTAGTTCGTCTTTGATCATAGAGAATGGCCACTCACAGAATCAACCTTGCACCCAATCAAGTTGACATCGAGATACTCTTGAACAAGGTGTACAAGTTTGAGGCCCATCTTGAAACTCAAATCCAAAAAATTGAACAAATGCAAGAAGAGATGAGGAACACCCTCCACATCCTGCTTCAACTGCCAGCCCAAGCCGAACAATCTCCCTTCACCCCAGCCTCTGCCCCCATCGGCATCCCTACTAGTTGCCATGCCTCCAACCCAATCCCCGTCATCCCAAAGCAGCCCAACAGAGCCGATCCCGCTTCAACACATACAGGCCAGCAACCCGTCAACCAACCCTGGACCTTTCCTCAAATGAATCTAATGATAGAAACTCCACTCAGCTAAAATGAGTTGTGGGAATATGTTCAAGGACTAGTATTGGAAAGCCACAATCGAGCAGAAGATTCCGCCGTCCTATAGAAACCCTACTCCGACCGAATTCTGTAAAAGCCCTACCCCACTGGATACGTTCCTCCACAATAGTGGCCATAGTACAATGGCCAGAAAGACAGTCCACAAGAGCACATAAGCAAGTTTGAAGACATTCCTAGGTCCTTTACTCTAGATGGGGATCTCAAAGTCTCTGACTGGCCCAACATACACATGGTTCATTAGCCTCACTGCTGGGAGCATCAACTCATGGGGTAAGCTGGCTAAGAAGTTCCTGTCGAAGTGGTTCACCCTGGAAAGGAAGCTGACGATGGCCGATCTGAGGTATATAGAGCAAGAATCGGAAGAGAACCTTTAGGTGTATGTTATGAGGTTCCAGAAACTGACCCATTCCGTCTTTAATGAGCATGCCACAGAGAAAAGCTTCATTGAGCAATGTGTGCAAGGCATGCGACCTACTTATAGAATAGGCATTAAGAACGTAGAAGTTGAGACGTTTAGCCAATTATGGAGGTGCATGGAAAGAATGACACGTACGATTAAGAACCCCTCCCCATACAGAAGGAATAAAGCATATGCAGTCGATCGAAAGCCCAGGAACAACGAAGGACCCAGACAGGGCCCCTATTATCGCAACACTACCTCAGGAAAGAGAAATGGTTTGTCGATCCCTCCTCCTTTCCTCTGTACAAAGGAGGAGGTGGTTATGATAATGAATAAGTTAGTCAAAGATAGAGTGATCAATTTGCCACCACCTCTGGTGGGAGTAGACCCGAAAAAGGATAGGCATGGCGGGAGGTAGTGCAACTTTCACCAATCACCACACCACGATCTGATGGACTGCTTCTCCCTAAGGGGGTTGTTTATACAAAAGTAAAGCTTGATGAGTTTGTGAAAAGAGACCCAGCGCTAGTGGAAACTGACCCCCTCCCAGCCCATACCCAAGGGGGAAGTGTTAATATGGTGGGAGCAACAAGCCAGTACCAATTCGGTGCGCTGATAGAGAGACTCAAGCAAAGCTAGGAACTACAACAGTTCTTTAGTAAATAGGGGGCGGACACATGACAAGGAAGCTAGCTATCAAAGCACTGGCAGAAATTTTCAAATGCCCGTTGGAGCCTTATCGACCCGATCGCAGTAGTGTAGGGTTTATAGTAGAAGACATGTTAGCTGCTAACCCCCATCACAATAGACCCTTGTATATTTCAACAAGAGTGGTGGGCTTCGAAATGAGAAGGTCAATGATCAATCCTGGAAGCTCTGCCAACCTGATCTCTGTCCACACATTGAAACTGATGGGCATACAGAAAGAGACTGTCAAGGGACTGCCAATGGAAGTCACAAACTACAATGGAAACACATCTGTCACAGAGGGGTCCATCGAATTACAAGTGGCGATCGGGCTGTTCTCCATCACACAAGAATTCCAGGTAATTCCAGGTAATTTCTATTAAGTCATCTCAGACGAATGCTCATCAAATTGTCCTACAAAACTTATTGCCAATTGTGACTTCTTTCAAATATGTTTAGCACAAGATACTATTGTGAAATTGTCTACAAAAATACATGCGCCATCTCTCTTTTCAGTTAAAAGCAATGCAATAGAAATTTCCACTCTAACAAAACTTTATGTTTTAACCAGCACGACTTTGATTGATCCCTTCCGCAAGACAACATTGCTGTAATTGTATCACCAAACAATAAAATACATCCCGAGCATGAAATAGAGGTATGACAGTAAACTAAATTAGAAGCATAATCAATGCAACACACAACAAAAATGAACATCGAGTGACATGAACAATGAAAGGAGCTAAGAAAAGACACCCTAGAATATTGAAGAACTCGGAACACCGCCAAAGTGCATGATGGATTCCATCGATATAGTGGAAGAACCCTTAGAGGAAATAAACCTAGCAGTAAAGGGACGGAGAAGAGACCGCTATACATATCCACCAGGTTAGGACTCGAGGATAAAGAGAAGTAGATTACACTGCTAAAAGGTAAAGACCTTTCTTTATCGCAAGACACTGAGACTTGTTATTAAAATTCTAACCCGTGTGTACCTCCACAGAATTTCAATATGTCTTTGCCTGGTCGTACGACCAGATGCCAGGCCTAGACCCAGACCTTGTCAGATACTCACTCTGCATAGATCCCAAGTTCAGGCCAGTAAAGCAGTTGCAAACGATTTTTAAACCAGAAGTGAATCTGAAGATCAAAGAAGAAGACAAGTGACTCTTGAAAGTAGGGTTCATCAAACCCATAGTGCACCCTCAGTGGCTGGCTAACATAGTGCCAGTAAAGAAAAAGAATGGACAACTCAAGTAAGTGTTTCTAGTTTAGTTGTTTAACATTAGCACTCCACCAGAAACTAACCAAACCCCACCTTATCACAAGTGCTATGTCAATTTCAGAGATCTAAATAAGGCCTGTCCCTAGGATGAGTTCCCCTTACCTAACATGGAGGTCCTAATAGATCTGACTGCAGGAAATTAGCTCTTCTCTTTTCTAGATGCTTACAACAAATATAATCAAATTTTCATGGATCCCATAGATGCACTTCACATAGCCTTTAGGACACTGATAGGGAACTTCTATTACAAGATGATGCCTTTTGGCTTGAAAAGTGTTGGGGCCACATATCAAAGGGCCATGACAAGTGTCTTCCATGACATGTTACATAAGGAGATCGAATGCTATGTGGATGACATAGTGGTCAAAGCAAGGAGGTGGGAAGACCATCCTGAGGTGTTGAGGAAAGTGTTTATTCGGTGTAGAACTTTCAAATTAAGGCTTAATCCACTAAAGTGTGCATTTGGAGTACAGTCTAGAAAGTTTTTGAGATACAGGGTGGATCAAATGGGGATACACCCAGATGAGAATAAGGTGAAGGCAGTCCTCGACCTCCCACCCGCAGTCAACAAATCCCAACTAAAAACCTTCCTAGGGAAAGTCTCATATCTTAGGAGGTTCATCCCTGGTCTTGCACATGTGGCAATACCATTAATGAAATTAGTCAAGAAGTCTGTAGGATTCAAGTGGACTAAAGAGCATCAGTAGAGTTCAGGATATACATCACATCGGGTTTAGAAGCTTCAGGGTGTCTGCTAGCTCAGGAAGATGATGGAGTAGAATGCCCAATTTACTACGCTAATAGGACCCTCAAATCAGCTAAGAAAAATTAATCTCATATGGAGCAACAATGTCTTGCACTAGTGTTTGCTACGCAAAAATTTTGGCACTACATTTTGGGTCGAAAGGTGAGACTCATTGCACGAAGCAACCCGATCAAGTACTTCATGGACAGACCACCACTTTCAGGGAGACTCATTAAATGGATGTTGCAACTAAGTGAATACATGATAGAGTACACCCAACCTAGGGCAATAAAATATCAGGTGATGGTATACCTATTGGCCGCTTTCCCCTCCAGTAGCGATTTTTCCATATCGGAAGAATTCCTGGAGACATACCCATGACTGTAGTAGCTGAAGGAAAAGAGTGGGTTCTAACCTTCGATGGTAGTAGCACCATTACCTTGGCCGGTACCGGAGTAACCTTGACTTCACCTAATGGCCATACCTTTGCTTACTCTTTCAAACTCCAATTCCCCTGTTCCCACAATATAGTTGAATACGAAGCTTTAGTTCTGGGATTGATTAAAGYCATAGAGTCTGGAGCCTAGAAGATTAAAGTGATTGGTGACTCCAAATTGGTAATTACCCAGCTTGACAGAAGCATAACAATGAAAGAATTGACCATCCTGCCAAATAGAAATTTAATCCAGAGGTTAATTTATGAGCTAGAAGTAAACTTCAAGCACTAAAATAAAGTTAAGAATAGGTTTGTTGACGCACTAGCTTCCCTGGGATCAAAAATACAATCCAGCAAGGACCCGATCGAATTAACCATCCAGACATTTGCCAAGCCTCAATAGTAACATTAAAAGACTAGGTAGAAAAGAAAGATGAAATAATGATGGCCGATTGGAGGTACGATATAGTCCAGAAATTAAGCAATCCAATCATGGGGACACAAGATAACAAGGTATTCTTAATGTTTCAGTTGGTAAATGGGGTACTATACCATAGACAGGCAAATGAGGTGAGAACAAGGTGTTTAAGGGAGAAAGAAGCAGAAATAATCTTGATTGAGACCCATAAATCCCATTATGGACAACAACTTATACAGAAAACTATCAAGGGCAAGATACTATTGGCCTGCGATGAAGTCAAATTCTGCCAAAATCTAGTGTGAGTGTGATAAATGTATCCCACAGGTGGATGGAAGAGAATGCCTCATGGTATGTGAGGAGGGTTGGAAGAGCATGTACATAAGCTACCTAAAAGAAAACACGCTACCAATAGACCCAACACTGAGAAGAAAACTCCTATGCAAAGCTTGGCGGTTCTACCTCCAAGAAGGAGTTCTATACAAAATGTCCCATATGGGGAAACCCTTGCAATGCCTGGCTGGTGAAGAGATTAAAGAAGTAGTAGAGGCAGTCCACAGATCTGAGCCTGCCGCACACCAAGGATAGTGTTAGCACCTGGTTTTTACTCGGTTCACCACCTGAGCCTCCAATTCACCCCAAACACCCGATCAGACCCTTTTGACCAATCCAAAACACCGTAATACCTAGAAAAACCAAATTTTACCCCGAAAGCCTTCAGATCCATCGTTAAACTTGCCCGATACCTATCCAATGACCCCGATCGACCCTACCTTACACCTCAACCATTAGATCAGACATAACCATCAGACCTGGAACTTCCTAAAACACTTATCCATGAAATTTGAACTCAAGATTCCTTCGTTCACCCGTCCATCAAACAAAGATTCCATTTTGACCATTCCCGCACCCACAACCCATATCCACTTGATCTGAATGCATCTAAACCAATCAAACTTTTCCAATCATCCCAGAATACCGAAAAACACTTACATATGAAATTCTAGCCCAAAACACCTTTATTTATCCTCGATTACACAAAGATTCTATTTCAAGGTTCCAAATTGACCAGATTCTAAGTCTACCTGATCCATGCTCAGTTGACTCAACGTGACCTTGCTGATCACCTCAGACTACCCAGAAACCCTACCCTTTGAAATTTCATCGAAAACAAACCCTATTTACCCTTTGATCATGCAAAGATTTCATTCCTAGATCCTAGATTAGTCGAATTGAAACCTTTCTAGATCTACCCAATCTGGGTCCAGTCGGACCCATTTGACCCTACCAATTAACCTAGAATGTCCAAAAAGCTCTCCTCATGAAATTTCATTCAAAACTATCCCCATTTGCCTCTTCATCCAAAAAGATTCCATTTTGGCCAATCACGCTAGCCCTCACGCATCAAAACCCTTCTCAACCATCAGACCCATCTCAACCCTCCAATTTTTTTGACCTAGAACCACCCATCATTGAACCGAGCCCCTGGACCAGTTTAACCCATTTTATGAAAATACAAAAATGCCCCTCGAATTTTCCAAAATTATAGAATTACCGCTGCCCCATTATAAAACCTAACTGAAGCTCTGTATTGGTGATAATATACGATCCCCTTCTTCCTCCTCTCGACCGAAGCAGAAAACGGTAGAGAATTTGAAGGAGAAGAGAACGTTCCCCTTCTTCCCTAGTTGCAGCGATGGCGCTTCATTCGTAACCCTCCTGATCTCCCTCCTTTTTTCTATCCTTCTCCGTCTCTCTCTGTTTCTTCTTCCTCTAATCCTAATCGGCCCTAATCAGTTTATTTTCATGTGTTGTTCATCTTCGGCTCTTCTCGACACACAATGGTGGCAAGTGGTGAGAGATGTCGAATAGAGATAGCATTTGAAGGAATACTTCATCAGATCTTCAATGGTTCATCTCATCGTCTTTTCTTCGGATCCCGTTATCCTCCTCCACATTGTCATTGTACACTGAACACAGCTAACTAGAGCCTCCCTTCTTCATCGATCACCCAGATTCAGGCTGACATATAGTAAACCTTATCATTCTCTCCRCATATTAGTTTCTCTTTTAATTCTTCTTCTCTTGTCTTTATATGATATTTAAATCGATTGCGAGTTGGGAGGAGCGAAGATCAGCAGAGCTAGCAATCGGCTCCATTAAACCATTATTTATTATTTTTCTCTCCTTTTTTTTGGTATTTTATTTATTGTTCTAGTTTTTTTCCTATTATCTGAAGGGATGAGAGATCCATCCTATGGACGCCCAAAGATTGCGGAATAAGGGGCGAATTTCTAAAATTTTATCTCTCCCTTCAACTGGGAATCGTATTCCCCATTTAGAAAATCATATTTTCAAGGATCAATCTTGAACCATAAACTGAACCAGATCTGAACCAAAAGGAGTGGGAGAG
>NW_010729307.1:763771-806124 GCF_000365185.1 Nelumbo nucifera
TCTTGTCGGGCAATGTTTGATCATTATGGGTTGAGAGGTTAAGTGTAAGACCATTGAGGGTAACACCTGATGGGCTAATCTTGCATCTGCCCACAGTCCCTGGGTTTTTATAAGGTGGCTTAGGCCAGGGACCACTTAGTGTAAGTGTTGGGCCCATTAAGAGCCCATGGTGATAGGCTCAGGGGTTCACTGTCCATAACAGTGTATTCGGCCAGTCCTTGTAACAAAGGCCAAGCTGAACCCATGTGGCTGATGTGTAGATCAATGTTTGGGTCCCACGCCATACAAAGAAGCCTAACTGGGCAGCAGTTTGGAAGGTTACTGAGCACATGGACTTATTAGGCCTAAAGCTCATTTCTAACTAGTCTAATATGATTAGTTAAACAAGGGTGGATCTGGGATTTGGATCAGTAGATAGGATAGGGAGTTATCTCTTTCCACTTAGAGAGTCTAGATCCAAATAGGGATTTGGATCTGGAAACCTCCTAATGAGATCAGGAGAGTTGATCTAATCTGCAAATAAGATAAGGGTCTATCCTTATCACTTAAAGAGAGTCCAGATTCAAATAAGGATTTGAATCAGGAAACTCCTAATGGGATTAGGAGCTGATCTCTTTAAGTCTATAAAAGGAGGAGGGGGCGAACCATTCAACATATCTCAAAGCCCTAGACATCAGATCTTAGATCACACAGAGAGAAGAAACAACAGTGACACTACGCCATCTTCTCCCTACATTCTCCTCTAGTTGCCGCCAATTGCTAGTTCCATCTCCATTCTTGTAGGAGCGATCAAGAATAGTTCTTGATATCA
Organism: Nelumbo nucifera; assembly: GCF_000365185.1. The sequence continues at coordinate 764,583 of NW_010729307.1, forward strand.
GTCTTTGGAGAAAGGCTGATCTGAAGTCGTGCTCACAGCCTCCATCGAATTCTTACTGAAGAGTTCGGTTCTTGGGAAGAACACTGCTGATTCTGCTCCACCCTACACTGTGTCATCTTCAATGGGAGTAGTCTTTGGAGATTTCTTTGGGCGTGAACACCTTCATTGGGAGTTACTGCTACTCTTTATCAGGTATATCCGTCTCCTACATTTTGGTTTTAGATCTTGTTCGGTTTAGGTTCAAGATTGATCCTTGAAAATGTAGATTTTCTAAAACTAGGAATGTGATTCCCAGATGGGAGAGAGAGAAATTTTTTGAAATTATGCCCAACCTACCTACAGGGTTCGGCCATCCATATGTTGGATCTCTCATCCCTTCAATCGAGGCCTCTAGTTCTTTATGGCTATGACCAAGAAAGTTACTTGGTGGAAGCCATGACAATGAGGAGGATTACACGACTTATGTGGAAGCTATGTTGGACATAGATTTCCTAAAGTGGGAAGATGCCATGAAAGCCGAGATGGACTCAATGGAGACCAACAAGGAGTGGTAATTAGTTGCAAGTAGATTTACAAGAGGAAGAAGGGCCTAGATGGTAACACTGAGACCTATAAAGCTCGTCTTGTGGCGAAAGGGTACACTTAGAAAGAGGGAATCGACTATGAGGAGACCTTTTCACCAGTGGCTATGGTGAAATCTATTAGGATCTTGCTAGCTATAGCAGCATACCATAACTACGAGATTTGGCAAATGGATGTCAAAACCACATTCATGAATGGAGATCTTACTAAAGATATCTATATGCAGCAACCGCAAGGATAAATTGTTTTAGGTCAAGAACACATGGTATGCAAACTTAATCGATCCATATATGAACTGAAGCAGGCTTCTAGGAGTTGGAACATCCAATTTGACTCTACTGTTAAACAGTTTGATTTTGAGCAAAATCCAGATGAAGCCTATATTTATAGGAAGACCAGTGGGGATAAGGTTACGTTCTTGGTTCTGTATGTAAATGACATTCTACTCATTGGGAATAATGTAGGAATGTTAACTACGGTGAAAGTGTGGCTTTTACAGCAAATCTCCCTGAGAGATCTTGGAGAAGCCACCTATATCTTGGCACTTTGACTCTATAGAGATAGATCAAAGAGGATAATAGGATCATCCCAATCTGCTTACATTGACAAAATTGTCAAGAGATACAGCATGAAGAACTCCAAGAAGGGAAATGTTCCTTTCAGGCACGAAGTTACTCTCTCCAAGGGGATGTCTCCCAATACTCCCGAGGAGATTGAGAGCATGAAGGACGTTCCCTATGCCTCAGCTGTCAGGAGCATAATGTATGCCATGCTGTGCACTCGTCCTGACATTGCTCAAGTAGTGAGTGTGGTAAGTAGATACCAGTCTAACCCAGGACAAAAACATTGGACAGTTGTCAAGAACATACTGAAATACCTTCAAAGAACAAAAGAGTTTTGTCTAGTATTCGGCGGTAGTTCACTTCAGATCCAAGGGTATATTGATGCCGATTTTCAGCCAGATCCATATGACAGAAAGTGTACATCTGGAGTACAGCTTTACGATGGGGGCCTATGCAGTTAGTTGGAAAAGCTTTAAACAAGGTTCCACCACAGATTCCACAACCGAAGCCGAATACATTGCCGCAAGTGAAGCTGCTAAAGAAGCCATCTGGATGAAGAAGTTCATTTATGAATTAGGAGTAGTTCCATCCAGAACATCACCCATTCCACTATTGTGTGACAACAATGGAGCTATAGCTCAGGCTAAGGAGCCACGAGTCCACTCGAAGTCAAAGCACATCGAGAAGAAGTACCATGTACTATGAGAGATAGTTGGTAGAAAGGACGTCCTGATTCAAAAAGTAGCGTCAGCGGAGAATGTAGCAGACCCATTGACTAAGCAACTTACACAGAAAGTGTTTGAGAAACACGTGGAAAGTATGGGACTCCGGCTTGTACCCAATAGTTGGTAGAGGCGACCTAAGTGCAAGTGGGAGCTGTTAGACAATTACGCCCTTAGCTCCAATCAAATTGATGTATCTTTTGACATTTATTATAAATGAATAAAGTACAAAATTGATTCATGTCATTGTGGTGTGTTTTCGTGTAATACCCTTAAACTGGATACTTATGAGACTCATGTTAGTTTAGAATCTTCATAGCCATTGGATAGACCTAGGGAGATTTATCCTGCCAAGGCTAACACTAATGTGCTGCCAAATGTTGGTTGGGGTGGCTTGTCTTATTTGCCAGGGTGAGACATGAGGTACATGTAGTGTAGGCTTTCTTGAAACCCTAAACTGGACCAAATTCCAGTATTGCCTTGGACCTTGTTGATAGATGGGCAAAACTGGAATGTTACACTTGGCCCCTAGACTCGATTATGGTACTGCACTAGGTGTCGGATTGGGCTGTCTTTGATATGCCAATCATTGTGATCCTTAGAGGAGGTCAAAACTTGGGTATATTGGGATAGTCTGAGAATTCACCTGAGTGGGTGATCATAGTGACAGGATCAGCCCCTTTGTCAGACAAAGTGAATGATCGGGGAATGCACTCTCTTTAATGAAAACCTAAATTGCAGATAGTTGATTTCAAACATTGAAATTTGTTTTTGCAAAATATATTTATATAAAGATATACATATATATTATGGTTTCAAAATGTTTGCAAAAGGTTTTAATTCCTAAGATCCATGTGAGTAGAGAGTGTAGCACTGTACCTTGCAGCCAAGGGAGAGGTCCTCTCTTGTCGGGTAGTGTTTGATCATTAAGGGCTGAGAGGTTAAGTGTAACCATTGAGGGTAATACCTGATGGGCTAATCTTGCATCTGCCCACAGTTCTTGGGTTTTCATAAGGTGGTTGGATCAAAGATCAATTTAGTGTAAATGTTGGGCCCATTAAGAGCCCATGGTGATGGACTTAGGGGTTCACTGCCTCCTACAGTGAATTCGGCCAAGCCTTGTAACAAAGGTTGGGCTGAACCCATGTGGCTGTTGTGTAGATCAATGTTAGGGTCCCACACCATACAAAGAGAGCCAACTGGGCAGCAAGTTAAAGAGTAAGTGAGATCATAAGCTTAATGGGCCTAAGGCCCAATTTGAACTAGGCTTATGTTAGTTAATTAAAAGCGGGCGAATTCAGTTTTAAACTGATTAGGATTAGTTGAAGGATAAGATAAGTCTTATCCATTTAAGAGTCCAGACCCAAATGTATGATTTGGGTTAGGAAACTCTCTCCTAATTAGATTAGGAGGCTAATCCAAAGAAGGCTGTAAATAGTGGGCGAATTCTTTAGATTATACACAAAAACAACAAACTACAGAATTCTCCCAGTTATTGCCGCCCCTACCCAGTTCGATCTCCACTTGAGGATCTGATCAAGAAAGGTTCTTGATATTGTTTCTTGGTAGAAAAACAATCTGAAGTCGTGCTCATCAGCCCTTGCTCGATTCTTGCTGAAGAATTTAAGTTCTTGTTGAAGAACCATCCTGTTGATCCTGCTTCACTACACAATGTGTCATCTTCAGTGGAGGCGGGTTTTAGTCTTCACTTTGGATGTGAACACCTGCATTGGGAGTTATTGCTACTTCATATTTGGTATATCCCTCACTTCCTATTGATTTCAGATCTGGTCTGGTTTTGGATTCAAGAATGAACCTTGAAAATGTGATTTTCTAAATTAGGGAATACGATTCCCAAATGGGAGAAAAAGAAATTTTTTAAATTTCGCCCAACCTTCCTGTAGGGTTCGTCAATCCATATGATGGATCTGCCATCCCTTCAAATACTTTGTGGGTAACAAAAAATAGAATATGATAAGACAAAAAAAAAAAAAGAGAAAGAAAGAAACAAAAAGCAAAAGGTAGAAAGGTAGAAAAAGAGAAAAGAGAAAAAATGAAAAAAATAATAAAGACAAAAAAAATGATGATGAAAAAAAAGTAATATAAAAGTTGAAAATGAAAAAGAGGATGAGAAAGGAGAGAAAACACATTGCCAAATAAAAAAAAAATCAATAAAAAAAAACCTTAATGCAAAATTAAGCAAAGGAGAGAAAGAAATAAAAGAGAGTGGCGTTGGACATGGGTAGAGGGTGTGAATCAAGATATCAAGGAAATGTAGGTGGTCTGAGAAAGGGGGAAGAGGGCCATGGGATATCAGGGGAAGCTAGTTTTGTTAGTGTTCTTGTTCCTTCCATCAGTGGAATCTTATCTCGCTGAATGAATTTGGTCTACCTATGGCTGGATTTCCTAGGCCAAATGTTGTCTCTGTTTGTTCTGGGCTCAACCTAGCAATTTAGTAGATAAAACTCCAACGAATTTCAATCAGTGGTAGCTATGAAGTTGGTGGTTGAATAATCAGAATGGTGACAAGATGATTGGCTCCATCGTTGTAACTAGGAACATCCCTTTATTGATACAACTTTGGTTACATGGAAATAAATTTGTTGGGACCATTCTAGAGACCATTAGACAATTGTTTTCCTTGACAAATCTCTATTTTGATGATAAAAGAAAARAAAAAAACTCATTGGAATCATTCCCCAAAGCATGGAAAGTCTACAGTCTCAAAGGTTGAGTAAGCAATAGCATGTTCATGGATCCATTACCGGACTTCAAGTTTAAGAATTCCAGCTTTGGTGTGTTTTTATTTTGTCAAGGCATTGGACTTCCTTGTGGTCCTAAGGTTTCTTCCCTTTCAGATTTCCTTGATGGTGTGGAATTGTTGAGAAATCCGACCTCTTCTTGAAAAGATAATGATTCATGTTTTCAGTTGTTAAGACTGGTTTGCCTTTGTAACAAAGTTTTATCTGATTAATTGTCTAGGTTAAGTCTTCATGATATCCTAAACCATTCACTAGAGAAGTTAGTTTCTCTAGCTGAAACCTGACATGTTGTAACTTGCAAGCCATTTATGAGGTCCAATCCTAGGTAATTGGTTTGGCTTAAAGTCTTAGAGATTGTTGGGATAAGGGAGGACAGCCTCGAAACACTTGCACTTAGGTCCAATTGGGTATAAGCCAGAGTCCCATACTTTCCACGTGTTTCTCTAATACTTTCTGTGTCAGTGGCTTAGTCAATGGGTCTGCCACATTCTCCATTGATGCTACCTTCTAACATCAATCTCCCATAAATCCAGTATTGTCACAACAATGGAATGGGTAATGTGCTGAATTCCAAATTCTATAATGAACAACTTCATTCATTAGGTAGCCTCACATACGGCAATGTGCTCGGCTTGGGTTGTGGAATCTGCTATTTTTACTACTCAAGCCCCCATCGTGAAGATGTAACCAGATGTAGACATTTTATCATCTGGGTCTGACTGGAAGTCGGTATCAATATACACGACGATTTGTAGTGAACTACCATCGAATACCAGACAAAACTCCTTTTGTCATTCGAAAGCATTTAAGTATGTGTCACACAACTATGCAATGCTCCTGTCCTGGGCTAGATGGTATCTACATACCACACTCAATGCCTGAGCAATGTCAGGACGAGTGCACAACATGGCATAAATGACTCTCCCTACGACTAATGTATAGAGAATCTCCATCATGCCCTCAATCTCCTCGGGAGTCTTTGGAGACATACCCTTGGAGAGAGTGACTCCATGCCTGAAAGGAACATTTCCTTTCTTGGAGTTCTCCATACTGTATATCTTGACAATCTTGTCATTGTAAATAGACTGGGATAATCCAATTATCCTCTTCGATCTATCTCTATAGAGTCAAAGTCCCAAGATCAAAGTCATGGAAAATTGCTATGAAAGCCATACTTTCACTGTAGTTAACATTCCTACATCATTCCTAATGAGTAGAATGTCATCTACATACAAAACCAAGAAAACCTTATCCCCACTGGTCTTCTTGTAAACACAGGGCTCATTCGGATTCTGCTCAAAGTCATACTATTTGACGGTAGAGTCAAACCGGATGTTCCATCTAGGCACTTTTTCCTCTTGTAAATCCACTTGCAACCAATTGCTTTCACTCTAGAGGGTGGGTCTACAAGAGTCCAGACCTTGTTGATCTCCATCGAGTCCATCTTAGCTTTCATGGCATCTACCCACTTCAAGGAATCTATGTCCAACATAGCTTCCGCATAAGTTGTGGGATCCTCCTCACTTGTCGTGGCTTCCACCGAGTAACTTTCGTGGGATCCTTCCATCTTACCTGGCCGAATTCCAGATCTACAGAAAAGAAAATGAAAATTAAACTGAATGAAAGTAAATTGCAGAAAGAAAGAAACAAAACTGGAAATGAAAGAACGAAAATTAAAACTACAGCTAATGGTTGGAATCCAAATCCAGAGGTGACAGTAGTGGCTTTAGCAAACTGCAAGTAGGAACCCCTCCTCTTGCCTAGGCATCCTCCTCTTCCTCTACCCTTGAACTTCTCAAGATCAGCTTTCCGTCTTACCTAAATGTAGAATCCAACCCTTTCTCAGAGGCCCTTGGGTCCTTTTTATAGAGAAGGGTAGATACAACTAGGATTAGAGAGAAAGAGGAGAGTGGCAGCTGGATTTTAGCAAAGATATGGGCACCCTAGGGTTTCTAAAGAAGGGTTAGGATGGTTATGGGTTGATCCTAAGGCTGAGAAGAGAAGGAGAGGGTGCCTAATGTTATGTAGAGCTGTGATTTGGTCACACAGAAATGGAGGGTGGAGATTAAGGTGCCTAGGGTTGAAAGGTGGAGATTAAAAGGAGTGGGTGGCGCCCTAAAGTTGATGGCTGAGATAGAGAATGGAATGAAAAGCTAAGATCTAATGACTAGGGGCTGAATGGTGAGGATTAGGAGTTAGGTGGCGCCCTAGGGTTAAAAAGCTAAAAAGAGAGTGCCCTAAAATGAATGGTGGAGATTAGAAGGGATAGAAGGTGGAAATTGAACAGTTAGGGGCGGCTAGGGTTTGCTAAGGATGAAAAAAATGAGTTAGAAGGCGCCCTAGGGTTTGCTAAGGAGAGGGAAGCATGCTAATACAGTAGAAGGGGCACCATTTTGGGTTTAGCAGATAGGAGGCGCCCTCCTATTCTTAGTTTTTCAAAAAAACACCCCCTCTCTTAGCACTAGTTTCCCAAAAACTGCATTTCATCCATGAAACTTCCACAATTTTCCACAAAATTTGCACAGAGACCCTCAGAGCTAACAACATTGAATTTAACCAGGAAAAGGGCACAATTTGACTATTCTAAGGCGGAAAATATCCCTGAAATGATGCCCTTAAGAAATAAAAATGCAGAGTTATCACACTCCCCAACTTAACCATTTCTAGTCCCTTAGCAATGCAGCCTTAAAATTACACCGAGTATATAGATCCTTCCCATTGCAAGGTCATCCCTAACAAAATTAGCCAAGTATCCTAATTCCAAAATTCTCAAACTTTGTATAAATCGGTATTAGGCTTAAGGGGTAAAACTATCCTACTTTGAGTATTACAGAAACTTGGCTTAAAAATCTTATATACCATTCCATTTGCRGACTGTCTTGATAAGTTGAGATTGATTTTAAAATCGGACAGGTATTCTTCTTATCATTTCTAACAATGGATTTCGACCCCTGAACTTGTTATGCACACTTATTGTTATTGTTACCTTTCACCATTTTACGCCAATTTTGACACTTGCCATAGGTGAAGAGACCCGGTTACTAAGTGTTAGGTGATTGTCTTTGGCATTCCCTTTTCAATTTGACGTGAATCTCGACACTTGGCTTAAGTGAAGAGACTCAATTTCTACAAAATTCAATATTCTTTTATCATTTTACTTAACTTTTTCTGTTTGGGAATCTCTTTTAATGAAAAATTTTAAAAAAATCTCAATAAAATTTTTAGTTCTGCATTTCTAAAGGCTCAGCTTTTCAATATTTTTTTTCTCTCTCTTTCCTCACCCCCTAACTTAAGTGCCATTGTCCCGAATGGCATGACTAGGATGTTGCAAAGGACATAGGCCAATGGAAACAATTAAGAGGGTTTTCCCAAGAGGTTCAAGGGCTGCCAATTGGTCTCGAATCAAGAAAAGAAAAACTTTCATCGTAACAGCGAAAACACTAAAAAATTACATTAGGTTCAAGGGCTGCCAACTGCCCCTTTCCTGGATGCAATTCAACATGTCCTGGCCTACACAATTTGGATCAATTGAGTTATTTTTCATGCATGTGATGTATGATGTGTGATGTGCTACGTACATGGGCCATAAGTACTTGGCCCATGCTCAATCGACAGTGGATCTTTCGCACACCATGGCTGAATGCACATCATTGCCATGGTGTGTTAGTCAGTTATGCCCTTTAGCTTCAATCAGACTGATGTACCTTTTTGACATTTATTGTAAATGAATAAAGTAGATAATTGATTCATGTCATTGTGGTTTGTTTCTATATAATACCCTTAAATTGGACAGTTAACGAGACTCATGTTAGTTCAGAATCTTCATAGCCGTTGGATAAATCTGTGGAGATTTATCCTGCCAAGGCTAACACTGATGTGCCACCAAGTTGGTTGGGGTGGCTTGTCTTAGCTGCCAGGGTGAGACCTGAGGTACATGTAGTGTGGGTTTTCTTGAAACCCTGAATTGGACCAAAATTCCAGTACTGCCCTGGACCTTAGAGATAGATGGGCAAAACTGGAATGTTACACGTGACCCCTAGACTCGATTATGATACTGCACTAGATGTCGGATTGGGCTGTCGTTGATATGCCAATTAGTGAGATCCTTAGAGGGGGTCAAAACCTGGGTATGTTGCGACAGTCCGAGAATTCATCTGAGTGGGTGATCATAGTGATAGGATCAGCCCCTTTGTTGGACAAAGTGAATGATCGGGGATGCACTCTCTCTGATGGAAACCTAAACTGCTGGCAGTTTGATTTCAACCGTTGAAATATGTTTTGCAAAACATATTTATATAAAGATATACATATATATATGGTTTCAAAATGTTTGCAAAAGGTTTTAAATCTCGGGATCCATGTGAGTAGAGAGTGCAGCATTGTACCTTGAAGGCGAGGGAGAGGTCCTCTCTTGTCAGGCAGTGTTTGATCATTATGGGCTGAGAGGTTAAGTGTAAGACCGTTGAGGGTAATACCTGATGAGCTAATCTTGCATCTACCCACAGTCCTTGGATTTTCATAAGGTGGCTGGACCCAAGGACCATTTAGTGTAAATGTTGGGCCCATTAAGAGCCCATGGTGATGGACTTAGGGGTTTGTTGTCTCCTACAGTGAATTCGGCCAGGCCGTGTAACAGAGACTGGGCTGAACCCAAGTGGCTGATGTGTAGATCAATGTTTGGGTCCCACGCCATACAAGGATAGCCAACTGGGCAATAGGTTGAGAGGTTAAGTGAGCACATGGACTTAATGGGCCTAAAGCCCAATTCGAACTGGCTTAATAAGATTAATTAAATAGGGTGGTTTTGGGATTTGGATCAGCTAATAGGATAAGGGTTTTCCCTATCCACTCAAAGAGTCCAGATCCAAATAAACATTTGGATCAGGAAACTCTTAATTTGATTAGGAAGGCTGATCTTTATCTGTAGATAAGATAAGGGATCATCCTTATCTCTTAAAGAGAGTCCATATCCAAATATAAGATCTGGGTTAAGAAACTCCTAATGAGATTACGAGAACCTCTCTTTAAGGTTATAAATAGGAGAGTAGGGCAGACCTCTATACACAACTCACAGTTCGTAGATTACAGAGAGAGACAATACAGTTTTACTATTCTTGTCTTCTGCTTTTTTCTTTCCTGCTCTTGCCACCCCTAACCAGTTCGATCTCCACCAGTGGGAATGATCAAGAAAGGTTCTTGATATTGCCTTTTGCTAGAAAGGCAATCTGAAGTTGTGCTCACTAGCCCTCCATCATATTCTTGTTGAAGAGTTTGGTTCTTGTTGAAGAGTCGTCCTGCTGATTCTGCTTCACGTCACACCGTGTCATCTTCGGTGGAAGCAGTCTTTGGTTTTCTCCTTGGGTGTGAACACCTTCATTGGGAGTTACTATTACTCCATGTCAGGTATATCCCACTCCTCTCTTTTGGTTTCAGATCTGGTCCGGTTTGGTTTCAAGATTGATCCTTGAAATGCAGTTTTCTAAATAGGGAATGCGATTCCCACATGGGAGAGAGAAATTTTTGAAATTTCGCCCAACCTTCCTGCAGGGTTCGACTATCCATATGATGGACCTCTCATCCCTTCAGTAATATCAGAGCCGGGTTCAAATCTTGAACCAAATTAAATCAGATCTGGATCTACACAAATGGGTAGAAGGCATTCTACCCGATTTGTGCAGTTAACATTTTTCTAGGACATTGGTTCCTAGTTTTTGGGCGATTGATCTGAAATTAAATCTTTATAAATCTGATTAATGTTTAGAATTGTTCTATATATTTTTCTTGATTTTTTAGTTATTCGTATGGTGGAGATCGGATTCTTTAATGACGCAAGAAATTTGCGCACTTGTTGTTCTATTCATTCTTAGTCTATAATTAATTATTTTTAATTTTTAGACGGAATGTATAGAAACTTAAATCTGATGTAATATTAATAGAAAAATAGGTTTTCTATTTTATTTCATTCGATGATGAAGTAGAATGCGCAAAGGAGAAATTTTCACAGATTTGGGTTTAGCCATCTATGATTTGCAGTTTTGGAAACTACATACTGCGATCTAATCTTTGTTTTGCAGGGTAGCAATCTACGAACAACCCTCCTACTGATTCTTGATTATCTTGTATCAGTAATTTAATTCCAGATTATCATCATCTTGAATTAAATCTTGAAATTAAACATCAAATCCTAGACCCATTCGAACCAGATTGGACCAAACTGGTTGGACCAAATCTGTGGTTCGATGGGGGCTGTTCTTAACCTTAATTTTTCAACATGGGTCAAGGAATTGATGGTTAATTACAAGATGGAAGTCGGCCCACAGCTGTAAAACCCAGTTTTAATCTGTTAAAACTTCTTTAAGCCCAAATTAGCACAAAAGCTATATGGGCCCAACTGCTCTTTGTAGTTCAGCCCATATACCTAGATAATATTAATTGGTAATATTATGAAAATATATGGGCTTTAATTATGGGTTTTACAGTTATTTAATTGATTGGATCAATTATGGTTTTCATGCATGAAATGTGTGGATGTGTGATGTGCTACGTTCATGGGCCATAAGCACTTGGCCCATGCTAAAATGATAGTGGCTCTTATGAACAACATGGCTGAATGCACATAACTGCCATGGTATCCTTAAGATCATTGAATGATCTCCCAGCATGGTGAGCCCCACACCAACTTCCTCCTCAATAGGAACCATGTAGAACCCTAGCAATTAAGGGCCCATCTAAATCTCGCTTTTATGAAAGCCAGTGGGAGCCACTTTGGCTTGACCTAAATTAAACTAGGGCGTAATTATTCGTTCCCTCCTGAAAATATAAGTGCATGTGATAGGAAGATTCATATGATGAACTCTCTAAAGGCCTTCCATCATTACTATGAAGGTTGACTATATTGGTGGGTAGGGATGCACCATAAAATTGGGACATCTATTTCCTAATGCAGTTGGCTGAATTGCTTCATGAAATGACAGGGGCATCATAGACCGATGTCGGAGGGGCCTATTGATGAGAATGCAAAATATCATATTTTTCTCCCTTAATATTTAGTCTTTTATACTTATTTAATGCCCAAATGCACTCATTATTCTTATATTTTGATTTAGGGCATAAATGGAGGTGTTAAGTGAAAAACAAGGCTAATCGGGTAATTCTGGACAGTTTTGGCACCGCATCGTAATTTAGGCATAATTCTTACATCTGAACTCTGATTGGCAATTGAGATGATTCAAGATGCGTTGGAACGATAAGGAAAAGCTCTACAACTTTCATATTTTGAGTTTTGATAGATACTGACTGCATCGAGGTTGAAATCGGGCCCAAAATAGCTGAAACCGCACTGTTGACGTGCTGAAAACGTTCCTTAGCCTGCAAGTTTTCATACGCGAAATCACCACTCTCCCACTTGCATTAGAACTTTGTTTTATCTTATCTTTGATATTTTTCTTGATAAGTCAGACTTGAGATTGTTATCTAGAGAAATTTTAAGAGATTTTGTAGGCTTCTCTTGGGGGAAGTAGAGAGAAAGAAAAGAAGAGGAAAACAAGAAAGAAAACAATCAGACCTAGGGCTGCCGCACCTCTCTTCTCTTCTCTTCTCTCTTCTCTGATTTTTCTTGAGTTTTCACCATGACCATGCATAGCTAAACTCTGATACTTGGGTGAAGGAAATAAAAGCCTCAGAATCAACAAAACTGTGAGATCTAATTTGATTATTATTGTTTGATGTACACTTTGAATTTCAAATGTTCTTCTATGTTTATGTTCATGATTGTTTCGTCTGATTGCTAGGAGGCCTACTAGTTTATCTACTACTATGTTAGATATCAGATCCATAATTGTATGATCCCTCTAATCTGCGAAGCGACTAGGGTTTAATGATTTGCTGCGTTAGAAATTGTTAGATCTTAGGAAGAACACTCGACTAAATTAAATGCAACCGCTTGAGCTTGTGTTGTTTAGCTTCATCGATCTCTAATGCTTAAGGCTACTGCTGGATTAAATCTTTAACGCTTGTTTAGGGGTTGTTCAGTGGTAAGGGTTAAGAGGATCGCTTGTTTTCTGATTAATTGTGATTAGGGAGATAAAGGAAAATAATTCCTACGATGAATATTCAAAGTCTGAATTGATTTATCTTTGCATCGATGAGCAGTAGTGAAATTCTGATGGTGGATGTTGACTTAGACCAAGACTCATTCTTTTGATTAATTTCAGTACTCTAAAATTAATTCTGGTTCGTTACATACAACCTCCTCCATCTTTGATCATGCAACACACAAACTAGGTTAGATATTCGACGTGAGAATGATCCTTACTCGCACTATTGCATTTACTTTTAGGAGTATAGGTTTTATTTTTGGGTTCCTACGACAGCACACCAAATTTTGGCGCCGCTGCCGGGGAGTTTTTCTAATCGGTTTTTGTGCTTATTGTGATCATTGTTTCGTTCTTGAAACTTTTGAAAAAAAAATGTAGATCACTTTGATTGTTTGTGTTTTAGCGTAGAATATTTTCTGTTTTATTTATTTATTTATTTATTTTCATCATTCTAGATTTTTTTTATGATATGGTTCATGGTTTATTAGGGTTTCCTTGATTTATACCTGTAACTTGATTCTCTAAGCAAGGTGATTTGTAGTACAATCCAGAAATAGAGGGAACTTTGCGTAGATTAAGGAGGGAAACTTTGAGTCATTCTAAAGAGAACGATCCAACTTTTGATTCCCTATCTCTTAGCGATTCTGATTTGAGAGAGGATGACATCATAGCTGGAAATCGAACTCTGAAAGAGCTTGCCGCACCTGATTTGAATCAGCAACCCTTATGCATAACTTTTCCTGCTTTAGATGCTAATGCTACTTTTGAATTGAAATCTGGACTGATACATCTCTTGCCCACTTTTCATGGTCTTGCAGGTGAGGGTCCTCACAAGCATTTGAAGGAGCTACATGTGGTATGCACGAGTATGAAACCCACGGGGGTGACTGAAGAACAAATTAAACTAAGAGCCTTTCCATTTTCTCTGAAGGATTCGGCTAAGGATTGGCTCTATTATCTACCCTCCGGGAGTATTACCACATGGAACGAGATGAAGAGGCTTTTCTTAGAGAAGTACTTCCCAGCTTCAAGGGCAGCCAACATTAGAAAAGAAATTTGTAGTGTAAGGTAGTACAATGGGGAGTCCCTACATGAATACTGGGAACGTTTTAAAAAATTATGTGCAAGCTGCCCCCATCATCAAATCAATGAGCAGCTACTCATCCAGTATTTCTATGAGGGTCTTCAACCCACTGATAGGAGCATGATTGATGCTGCTAGTGGAGGAGCTTTAGTGGATAAAACTCCCAAAGCCATGAGAAACTTGATTGCAAATATGGCGGCCAATTCTCAACAATTCGGCTATAGGCTTGACCCTCCATCAAAGCATGGTAATGAGATAAATATCTCTTCCCTTGAACAACAAATTGTGAGTCTAACTTCTCTTGTTCATCAAATGGTTGTAGGTAATATGCAAACGGTGAAGGCTTGTGGGATATGTTCAGTAGTAGGCCATCCAATCGATATGTGCCCAACTCTTCAAGAGGAGCCCATTGAGCAAGTGAATGTGGCAGATGGTTTTCCGGGGCAACCGCAAAGGAAGTATGATCCCTATTCGAGCACATATAATCCGGGATGGAGGAATCATCCCAATCTCAGTTATGGGAATCCGCAAAATTGTCCGACATTCCAGCAATATCAGCCGCACCTCATAGACAACAGCCAGCCCAAACTTCCAATTCTGGTATGTCTTTAGAGGATATTGTTAAATCTCTTGCCACTAACACTTTGCAATTTCATCAAGAGACGAGGGCCAGTATCCAATGTTTGGACAATCAGATGGGCCATATGGCGACTGCAATTAATCGGTTAGAGGTGCAAGGTTCGGGGAAATTACCCTCTCAAACGGTTGTGAATCCAAAAGAAAATGCAAGTGCAATTGTTTTGAGAAGTGGTAAGGAGGTTGAGGCTCCAGCGGAAGCAGCCCCTGCATCGTTGAAGCAAGAAAATGAGAAAGACATCATTCCCAATGACGATGAAGTACCCAAGCGTAAGTTTCCGCCACTTTCTGATTATAAACTGGTACCTCCTTTTCCTCATGCTTTAGTAGGATTTAGAAAAGATGAGTAGTTTAAAGATTTTTATGAGTCTTTTCATAGATGCGAGGTAAATATTCCGCTTTTAGATGCTATTAAACAAGTACCTCGTTATGCTAAATTCATGAAAGAACTGTATACACATAAGAGGAAACAGAAACTGAAAAGATGTGAGAAGGTGAGAGTAAGGGAGAATGTTTCTGCAGTCATTCAAAGAAAACTCCATGCAAAGTGCAAAGATCCAGGTATGTTCACTATCCCTTGCACGATAGGTAATACTAGTATAGAGAAGGCCATGTTAGACTTAGGAGCTTCTATCAATGTGATGCCATATTCTATATATGCTTCTTTGAAACTTGGACCCTTGAGTAAAACTGGTGTTGTGATTCAATTGGCTGATAGATCTAATGCCTATCCTAAGGGTGTAGTTGAGGATGTTTTTGTGAGAGTAAATGATTTGGTTTTCCCTGTTKATTTCTATGTGCTTGATATGGATAATGGTGATCAAACCACTCCTATTTTGCTTGGGAGACCATTCTTAAAGACATCCAAGACTAAGATAGATGTTCATAGTGGCACACTCACCATGGAATTTGATGGTGAAATTGTTAAATTTAATATTTATGATGCCATGAAATATCCTGCTAATGATAATCCTATTTGTTCTGTTGATGTGATTGATTCTTTGGCACAGGAAGTCTTTGAACTTGATGGGAATGATGGATTGGAAATTTCCATTAGTAAGCATCTTGAGAAAGAGGAGTCAACATTGAATGTTGATTTGCAGGAAACTGTTGTAGCATTGAATGATTCTCCGGAGTTACAACAGACAGGTAATGTTCCTTATATTATGTTGCCGATTTCTGATAGGAGACCTTTACCCTTTGTTTTGTAGGCCCTTATTCCAGAGTTGAAGCCTCTCCCCAGTCACCTCAAGTACGTATTCCTTGGAGATGGAGAAACATTATCGGTGATCATCTCTAGTAGCCTTAGCGCACCACAAGAAGAGAAGCTTGTGTAGGTTCTTAAGGAGCATAAGACGACTATTGGTTGGACGATTGCGGAAATCAAAGGAATCGGCCCGTCTACATGCATGCATCGTATCTTGTTTGAAGAGGGAGCGAGACCTTCCCGTCAACCACAAAGAAGTCTGAACCCACCCATGATGGGTGTAGTGAAGAAGGAGATCCTCAAACTTCTTGAAGTCGGAGTGACTTACCCCATTTCGGACAGCAGTTGGGTTAGCGCAGTTCAAGTGGTTCCTAAAAAGACTGGAATAACTATGGTGAAAAATCAGAATGATGAATTGGTTCCCACCCGTGTTCAGAATGGGTGACGGGTTTGTATAGATTATAGAAAATTAAATGATGTAACCCGCAAGGACCACTTCCCTTTGCCTTTTATTGATCAAATACTTGAAAGGCTAGCTGGACATTCTTACTATTGTTTCCTTGATGGCTATATAGGGTATTTCCAGATTGCAATTGCTCTAGAAGATCAGGGAAAAACAACTTTCACATGCCCATTCGGGACCTTTGCATATCGTCGCATGCCCTTTGGCCTTTGCAACGCCCCAACCACTTTCCAAAGGTGTATGATCAGCATATTTTCAGATTACATTGAGAATATCATAGAAGTCTTTATGGATGATTTCACAGTTTATGGAGACTCCTTTGGTAATTGTTTGCATAACCTTACGCTTGTCCTTCAAAGATGCATAGAAACTAACCTTGTGTTGAATTCTGAAAAATGTCACTTTATGGTTGAACAAGGTATAGTTTTGGGTCATGTTGTTTCATCTAGGGGAATTGAGGTAGATAAATCTAAAGTTGATATTATTCATTCTTTACCTTATCCCACTAGTGTGCGGAAGTTCGTTCTTTCCTTGGACATGCAGGTTTCTACAGGAGATTCATTAAGGACTTATCCAAAACAGCATTACCCCTATGCAGGTTGCTACAAAAGGATGTGGCTTTTGAGTTTGATGAAGCGTGTAAAAAGGCCTTCGATAGGCTGAAAGAACTATTGACCTCTACCCCAATCATCCAGCCTCCTGACTGGAATGTTCCCTTTGAGATTATGTGTGACACAAGTGATCATGTAGTAGGTGCCGTTTTGGGTCAAAGAATTGGAAAAGCATCTCATTCCATTTATTATGCTTCAAGAACTTTGAATGATGCTCAGAAAAATTACTCCACTGAAAAGGAGCTTTTAGCTGTTGTTTTTTCTTTGGAAAAGTTTTGATCTTATTTGCTTGGTACTAAAGTCATTGTTTATTCTGATCATGCAGCTCTTCGTTATTTGATGATGAAGAAAGAGGTGAAACCAAGATTGATAAGGTGGATACTTCTCTTGAGTGAATTTGATTTGGAGATCAAAGACAAAAAGGGTGTAGAAAATCATGTCGTAGATCATTTGAGTCGTTTGGTTCATGTGGAGGATGAACTTCCTCTACAAGAGACGTTCCCTGATGAGCAATTGTTCTCAGCAAATGAGACATCACCTTTGTATGTGAACATTGTGAATTATTTGGTTACTAATGTGTTGCCACCTGGTTTGTCTAAAGCTCAAAGAGATAAGATCAAAAGTGATGCCAAATACTGTGTGGGATGACCCATACTTATGAAAGCATTGTACAGATCAAGTGATAAGAAGGTGCGTACCTGAAAATGAGATTGTTTCTATCCTGACCTTCTGTCATTCTTATGCTTGTGGAGGTCACTTTGGAGCCAAGAGGACAGCGAGAAAAGTGCTGGAATGTGGTTTCTATTGGCTGAGGTTATTCCGAGACTCATACTTTTTCTATAAGTCATGCGATCATTGTCAAAAGGCAGGTAATATATCCCAAAGGAATGAGATGACAGAAACCCCCATAATGTTTTGCGAAATTTTTGATGTTTGGGACATCAATTTCATGGGACCTTTCCCTGTATCATTCGGCTATGTTTATATTTTACTTGCTGTCAATTATGTCTCGAAATGGGTGGAAGCTAAAGCCACCAGGATTGACGATTCTAGGGTTGTTACAGGTTTTATCAAGTCTGACATCTTCTCCAGGATTGGAATTCCAAGAGCTCTGGTAAGCAATCGAGGCACTCACTTTTGCAATTGAACTGTGAAGGATTTGCTACGAAAATACCATGTGACCCACAAAGTGTCAACTGCCTACCATCCGCAAACTAGTGGACAAGCGGAAGTGTCAAATCGAGAGATCAAGTCCATCCTTGAAAAGATCGTCAATCCAAGTAGAAAAGATTGGATTTTGCGATTGGATGATGCTTTGTGAGCATATAGGACTGCACACAAGACATCCATTGGTATGTCGCCTTATCGGTTGGTGTTTGGGAAACCATGCCACCTTCCAGTCAAGCTAGAACACAAGGCTTATTGGGCTATCAAGAGTCTCAACATGAAGATGGATGAAAGTGGAGAACACCGGAAATTGCAACTACAAGAGTTGGAGGAGATTCAAAATGATGCCTATGAGAGTGCAAGAATTTACAAGGAAAAGACGAAAGCTTTTCATGACAAAATGATCTCTAGGAAGGAGTTTAAAATTGGTCAAAAAGTCCTTTACCATTCATGGTTTCGTCTGTTTCCAAGTAAGTTGCATTCAAGTTGGATTGGACTCTTTGTTGTTACTAATGTTTTTCCTCATGGTGTAGTTGAAATTCAAAGTCTAGAAACCTCCAAAGCGTTCAAGGTGAATGGCCATAGACTCAAGCATTTCCATGAAGGCTTCCAAGTAGAGAATGTGGAACAATTGGACCTTGAGGATCCGGTTTATGCTGATTAAAAAAGAGAAGTTTGTTTTTTCTTTTTTTTCTTATTTTCGCATTTATGTTTTAGCTATTTCTACCTTTTCTTTGCATTTTACCTTAGATTTGGGACACTGTAAGTTTTAAGTGTGGGGGAGGAGATTTAGGTTGTGTTTTAAATTTGATTTACGTTGTGCATTTTTTTTGAAAAAAAAATAGTTTTGCTCCTTGTTTTTGTGGTTTTCAACGATTTTAGGTTGTGTATGTCATGAGCAAGATTCAATTAAGCTTGAAAAGCTCATAACATGATTGGATAAATAATCTTCCAACTTAGAATTAATTAGTCTAGTTATTTTCCTTGAGAATGGTAGTGACTAAATTTAGTAAACAAAAGCTGGTGAGATTTTGAGCCTTTGGAATAACACATCCACATCAGTCTCACTATTTTCTTTTATGTAAGATATTCTTCCATGGATTTTTTTCTCTAGAACATGCCTTGGTTCTCTTCAAGATCACATTGACACAAGCATGCATGAACATGATTAAGGCCCTTTTTGTTATAAGCCACATAAGCCAAATAGCCTACCTTATGATAAATTATCCCATTTGTTGAACCCCTTTAAGCTTTATTGACCTTTGTCATTCATTGCAAACCCATGTTACAAACTTTAGACCCGAGAAAAAAAATAATACCCTTACCCAAGCCGTAGACTTAGTGGAGCATTATTCATCATTATGAGTATGCATGGATGTGCAAGTTTCAAGTGTGGGGGTGTTTGGATTCATGGTATGGTTGTGAATGGTGAAATGGAACATGTTTTCATTCTCAATTCGTGAGTTCCAATGATTGATATGCTTTGAAAAAAAAACAGCAAAAAGAAAAAGAAAAAAAAAGATAAAGAAAGAAAAAAGATAAAAAAAGTAAAGATGAAAGGAAGGGAGGAAATTGCTTTTGATGTTACAAACTATCCATGCCCCTCCTAAAATTCCAAGAAAAAGGGGGCTGCTTATACATACAAAGGTGGAAGTTGTTGTGAAAAATTGTTCCCTACTACAAACAAAATGTGTTCCTTTGAATAATCTCTTTTCCAAAGTATGAGTTTTACATGCTTTAAATGCATTAAAGAAAAATTGAAGAAGTTGCTGAATGGAGTGATTTGTTTGATATGTCTTGTACATTCGAGCTTCAGATGATTCAGTTTTGCTCTACTAGTTTCGATGGCTTTTGAGCTACATTCCCAAATATTCCCCACCTTGATCCTAAGCAGCATTACAACCCTTGAAAATTCCTTTTGATTCGTGTTATGCATGTGATCCCAGTGGTGGATGAAAAGATATGCAAGCCTATGGTAGATCATTTTCATTGGAATGAATTTCAACGAAACACCTACCCTTCAAACATGAGAGTTAAGTGTTTATTTCCGTGAGGGTCTACTATTTAGTTTATTCCATCTTTGAGTGAAAATGCTTACTAAGTAATTGAGAGTTGTTAAGAATGTTTGTTGATGATGTGTTATGAGTATTGAAGAGCTTGGTTGTTCTCTATTGATGGCAATGTAACCATGGCATTTTTGGAAAAGTGAATTTGAGTTTTGCCCGATGACGAGCGAAAGCTAATTGTGGGGGGATTTGATGAGAATGCAAAATATCATATTTTTCTCCCTTAATATTTAGTCTTTTATACTTATTTGATGCCCAAATGCACTCATTATTCCTATATTTTGATTTAGGGCACAAATGGAGGCGTTAAGTGAAAAACAAGGCTAATCGGGTAATTCTGGACAGTTTCGGCACCGCATCGTAATTTGGGCATAACTCTTTTATCCGAACTCAGATTGAGATGATTCAAGCTGAGTTAGAACGATAAGGAAAATATCTATAACTTTAATGTTTTGAGTTTTGATAGATACTGACTGCATCGAGGTCAAAATCGGGCCCGAAATAGCTACAATCGCACTACTAACATGCTGAAAATGTTCCTTAGCCTGCAAGTTTTCATACGCGAAATCACCACTCTCCCACTTGCATTAGAACTTTGTTTTATCTTATCTTTGACATTTTTCTTGATAAGTCAGACTTGGAGACTGTTATCCAGAGAATTTTTAGGAGATTTTGTAGGCTTCTCTTGGGGGAAGTAGGGAGAAAGAAAAGAAGAGGAAAACAAAAAAGAAAACAATCAGACCTAGGGCTGTTGCACCTCTCTTCTCTGATTTTTCTTGAGTTTTCACCATGACCATGCGTGGCTAAACTTTGATACTTGGTCGAAGGAAATAGAAGCTTCCGAATCAACAAAACTGTGAGATCTAATTTAATTATTATTATTTGATTTACACTTTGAATATCGAATGTTCTTCTCTGTTTATGCTCATGATTGTTTTGTCTGATTGCTAGGAGGCCTACTAGTTTATTATTCATTGCAATCTACTACTAGGTTAGATATCAAATTCGTAATTGTCTAATCCCTCTAATATGCGAAGCAACTAGGGTTTAATGATTTGCTGCATCAAAAATTGTTAGATCTTAGGAAGAACATTCAACTGAATTAAATGCAACCGCTTGTGCTTGTGTTGYTTTAGTTTCATCGTATTCCTAAAAAGAACATTTCCTTTCTTGGAGTTCTTCATACTGTATCTTTTGACAATATTGTCAATGTAAGTAGACTAGGATAATCCTATTATCTTTTTCGATCTATCTTTATAGAGTCGAAGACCCAAAATGTAGCAGGTTTCTCCAAGATCTTTCATGGAGAATTGCTGTGAAAACTACACTTTCACCATAGTTAACATCCCTACATCATTCCCAATGAGTAGGATGTCATCTACATACAGAACCAGGAATGTAACCTTATCTCCCACTGTCTTTCTGTAAACACAGGGCTCATCCGAATTATGGTCAAAGTCAAATTGTTTTATAGTAGAGTCAAACCGGATGTTYCAGCTTCTAGAAGCTTGCTTAAGTCCATATATGGATCGATTGAGTTTACACACTATGTGTTCCTGATTTGCAACTATGAAACCTTTTGGTTGCTGCATATAAATATCTTTTGTAAGATCTCCATTCAAGAACATGATTTTGACCTCCATTTGCCAAATCTCATAATCATGGTATGTTGTTATAGCTAGTAAGATCCTAATAGAGTTAAGCATGGCCACTAGCGA
Organism: Nelumbo nucifera; assembly: GCF_000365185.1. The sequence goes on from NW_010729307.1 coordinate 786,260, forward strand.
AAAAAGGTTTTCTCATAGTCGATTCCCTCTTTTTGAGTGTACCCTTTGGCCACAAGATGAGCTTTATTGGTCTCAACATTACCATCTAGGCCCTTCTTCCTCTTGTAAATCCACTTGCAACCAATTACTTTCACCCAGGGTGCGGGTCTATAAGAGTCCARACCATGTTGGTTTCCATCGAGTCCATCTCGGCTTTTATGGCATCTACCCACTTCATGGAATCTATGTCCAACATAGCTTCCGTATGTCATGGGATCTTCCTCACTGGTCGTGGCTTCCACCAAGTAACTTTCTTTGTCATAGCCATAACGAACTAGAGGCCTATATACCCAGGTAGACCTTCTAGGTTGGTTATTATCTAGAGCTTGTGGGACATCTCCCCCATGAGCTTTCCTCATCAAGAACAACTTCCTGATGATGATTGTTCAGGATGTAATATTCTTCCAAGAAATGGGCATTTCGACTGCAAAACACCTTTTGCTCTTTTGGGTCATAGAATAAATATCTTATAAAGCCTTTGGGGTAGCCTACAAATAGGCAACGGCTGGTCTTGGATTCCAATTTGTCAACACTTGTTCTTTTAACATATGTTGGACAACCCAAAATCTTCAAGTGTCTTATACTTGGTTTTTTACCAGTCCATAGCTCATATGGAGTCCTAGGAACAGATTTGGTTGGAACCCGGTTCAGCACATATATTGCAGTCTCTAATGCATACACCCAAAAGGATGTAGGTAGTTCCGAGTGTATGAGAAGTGATCGGACCATATCCAATAAATTTCGGTTCCTCCTCTCTGACATACCATTTAATTTTGGTGTAGCAGGAGGAACTAACTGTGAAACAACCCCATTATCCCTTAAGTAGTCCCTGAATTCGTCGGAGATATAGTCACCTCCTCGATCTGATAGAAGGGCTTTGATCTATCACCCCAACTATTTCTCGACCTCTTTCCTGAACTCTTTGAACATTTCAAARGATTTAGACTTATGTCTCATTAGGTACACATAACCATACCATGAATGATCATCGGTAAATGTTATAAAATAAATGTGCTTGTTACGTGTCCTAGCATTCAGGGGACTACATACATCAGTATGTATTAGGTCAAGTGTGCCTGTAGATCTTTTAGGCTTACCTGTAAATGATTGTTTCATCATCTTAACCTGAAGGCAAGGTTCACAAGTTGGAARATATTTTATAGTTAGAAAATCCAAAGGGCCATCATTTATTAACCTTGTAATACAATCTATGTTAATGTGGCCAAGTCAGTAATGCCACAGGCATGTGGGATTAACTGTTTCATGTATTCTCCTCTTGGGGATTATTTCCAATGTAGTTTCAGTTAAGTTTGTTTCCAGAGGAGGATAGAGAACATATAGACCATTCTCAAGTTCTCCATATGGGAGGAAATTGTTATTCTATTTAATAGTAATCACATTTAATAGTAATCACATTACTGAACAAAATAGAATAACCATCCATGCACAATTCTGAAAACTAATTCTACAGTTCTTATGTCTGTAGCTACAACTGTTGCAGATGTCCCCAAGTAGAGTGTAAATTCTTTGTCACTCAGTCTTCTGCTTGTCTTGAACCCCTGTAATGTGTTAAATCATGCATGAGTAGAAGTCCCGAAGTTAATACACTAGGAAATAGAAGTGACCAACAAATTGGTATCTATGACAAAAGATTCAAAATTACCTTGTTTCTTGGTCTCCAGATACTGAGGACATATCCTCTTCCAGTGGCCGGTTTATTTGTAGAAGTGGTAGGCATCCGATGTCTTATCCTTCTTCTTCCTTTTAGGTTTTTTAACCTTTTTCTGAGGCTTCTTCTTTGCCCTCCTCTTTCTTTTACCCGAATTGCCACCTTTAACAAGCATGGCTATCGGTTTGTCCTTCTTAATCAATTCTTCAGCCATCTACAACATATTGTTGAGTTCCTGAAGGCTAGCATCTACCTTATTCATGTTATAATTCATGATAAAGTGATTAAAGGAGAGAGGCAAGGAGTTTAGGATGGCATCAACTTTGATGACATGATCAAGCCCTGACCCGAGAGCCTCTAGTTCATTGATGTAGCCCATCATCTTTAGACAATGGTCATGAACCATTTGGCTCTCAGTCGTTTTAGTGGTCATAAACAACTTTAGGACCTTCTATTGAGTAGAACGATTTTGCTCTTTATACATCGTCCTTAGACTATTCAGGATATCCTTGGACACTTCGATCTGATCGAACTGTCTCTATATCGGATTGTCGAGAGAGGCTATGATGTAGCACTGGGCAAGAGAGTTTTCTTCTCTTCCCATTCTTGATATTCCTTCCTACGGGCCTCAAAAGCCCTATCACCTGAACAATTCGGAGCAGGGTTTTTAGCAACCTTGTCCAATTTCTTAGACGTTAAAACTAGCGTAAAGTTACGGAACCAGTCAACATAGTTTGGGCCCTTGAGCTTATTGTTGTCCAACAATTTGGTGAACTATTTGTTTGCCATTTCTGATAAAGGCAAAGTAGATTATTAGTCCACAACCTAAATTGATTCATGTTAATTATATAGAAATGGCTTTTAATCTATGTTCCATTTCAATTTATTCATCTCTGAGATTTCCCTCCCATCTCACTGAAGGATCATTACCCACATATGTGGAAAATCACATATAGTGTATGGAGCCAACTGTTTCAGCTACATAATCCCACCACCTTTCTATGAAGGATCATATCCACTCATCTTATGAGTTTTCCCTTCAACCTCTATTAGACAAGGTTCTTTGCCATTTTAGGTTAAACCGTTCTGTCTAGTAAGTGCTTACCCATCATATTCGTGAACGCCAAGTTACTGTGAGAAAGTCTTCCATTTTAGGATAGGCCCCTCCCTCATCGGTCTATGACGCCCCTATCATCTTATGAAACAATCCAACAAACACACCAACAAATGGATAGCCCAATTTTATGGTGCATCTCCTCGTTACTGATAAGCCATCTTCATGCTAATGATGAAAGGCCTTTAAAGAGTTCATCATATRAATCTCCCTATCACATGCACTTATATTTTGCTGGAGGGAATGAGTAATTACACCCTAGTTCTTATTTAGGTCAAACCAAAGTGGCTCCCACTGACTTTCTTAAAGTCAGATTTAGATGGACCCTAAACAGGCTAGGGTTCTGCATGGTTCCTCTTGTGGAGGAAGCTGATGCGGGGCTCATCAAGAAGGGAGATCATCCAATGATCTTAAGGACACCATGGCAATGATGTGCATTCAGCCATGGTGTGCGAAAGAGCCACTGTCGAATTAACATGGGCCAAGTGCTTATGGCCCATGTACGTAGTGGTGTGATCCCGAGCGTGTCGTTAACCACTTTGGAATACCAGTTTAAACATTTATAATTTTATTCCGATTCTCAAACAACTACTAGCGTAGTAAAGTGATGAGAATGGGTCGTATCCATAAGGAAGCAGGGGAAAAATAATTATGTACTTAGATCCGAGAGAGAACACAAAGGGGAGTTGCATAAATATAAAATTAATTAATTAAAAAAATGGAATTCATTAAAACCAAATTCGAATAGTACTGAGAATAACAAGTGCATAAAAATAAATAAATAACAGAAACAAATAAATAAAAGGAGCGAAATAAAAAATGTCTGAGAATCCGATCAGATGTAGTAGTCTCTAGATCTCTCCTTCAACCCTCGAACTTCTCGAGCTAGGCCTTTCGTCTTACCTGACCGAATTTTAAATCTGCAAAAAAGAAATAAAGTACAAATTAAATCTAATAAAAGTAAAATTTGCAGGAAGGAAAAATGAATTAAAAATTAAAGAACAGAAAGTAATTCTAAAACTGAAGAAGAAATGGTTGGGATTCAAATCCAGAGGTGGCAGTAGTGGTGTTGGCGAACTGCAAGTAGGAACCCCTCCTCTTGCATAGGCGTCCTCCTCTTCCTCTACTTACCTGGGTGAATTGACCAACTCCTTCTATAGGGCCCCTGGGGTCTTTTTTATAGAGAAGGGTGGACACAACTAGGAATAGGGAGAAAGAGGGGGGTGACAACTGTGTTTTAGCTAAAACATGGGTGCCCTAGGGTTTAGAGTGAAGGGTTAGGATGGTTCTAGGGTGATCCTAAGGCTGAGAAGAAAAGGAGAAGGCACCCAATATTATGTAAGGATAAGATTTAATGGCTAAAGGCTTAATGGTGAAGATTAGAAGTTAGGTGGTTCCTAGGGTTAGAATGCTAAGAAGAGAGTGCCCTAGAATGGATGGTGGATATTAGAAGGGATGGAAGGTGAGGATTTAGTAGTTAGGGATGGCTATGGTTAAAAGGCAACCTAGGGTTTGCTAAGGTGTGGGGAGCATGCTAATATAGTAGGGGGGCACCAAACTAGGTTTAGCAGCTAGGAGGTGCCCTCCTACTTTCAGTTTTTCATAAAAACAACCCCTCTCTCAGCTGGACATTACACCAGCTTCCCAAAAACTGTATTTCAGCCATGTAACTTCCTCAGTTTTCCACAGAATTTGCACAGAGACCCTTAGAGGTCACAACATTGAATTTAACTGGGAAAATGACATATATATTCTAATGCCAAAAATACCCCTGAAATRATGCCCTTAAGGCATCAAAATGTAGAGTTACCAATTAACAAGTAGGGCAGGCTGACTAGGGTGTCTAGAAGCATGTCTTTAAGCACTTTGGAACACCAGTTTAATATTTATAAATTTTTTCTGATTCTCAAACAATTACAAACGCAATAAATGGTGAGAACGGGTCGTATCCACAAGCGAGGGAAAATCGTTATTTACTTAAATCCGGGAAAGATAACACAAGTGAGAGTTGAAGAAACAAAGAATTTAATTAATTAAACTGAAAAAAAAAAGAATACGAACATTGCTGACAGTTAAAAGTGCAGAAAAATAAATAAATACAAAAATAAATAAATGAAAGAATCAAAATAAAAAAAAAATTTGCAATCCGATCAGAGATAGTAGTCTTCGGATCTCTCCTTTGACACTCGAACTTCTCGAGCAAGGCCTTCCATCTTACCTAGCTGAATTCCAGATCAGTAGAAAAGAAAATGAAAATCAAACTAAATGAAAGTAAATTGTAGAAAGAAAGAAATAGACTTGGAAATGAAAGAATGGTAATTAAAACTAAAGCTAGTGGTTAGGATCCGAATCCAATGGTGGCAATAGTGGCTTAGGCAAACTACAAGCAGGAACCCCTCCTCTTGCCTGGGCGTCCTCCTCTTCCTCTACCCTTGAACTTCTCAAGATCAGCCTTCCGTCTTACCTGGGGGCAGAATCCAACACTTTCTCAGGAGCACTTGGGCCTTTTTTATAGAAAATGATGGACAAAAATGGGATTAGAGAGAAAGAGGGGGTGGCAATTGGGTTTTACCAAAGATATGGGCACCCTATGATTTCTAATGAAGGGTTAGGATGGTTCTGGGTTGATCCTAAGGTTGAAAAGAGAATGAGAGATTGCCTAATATTATGTAGGGATAAGATTTGGGCACCCAGAAATGGAGGGTGGAGATTAAGGTGCCTAGGATTGAAAGGTGGAGATTAAAAGGAGTGGGTGGTGCCCTAGAGTGGATGGCTGAGATACAAAATTGAATGGAGGGCTGAGATCTAATGACTAAGGGCTGAATGGTGAGGATTAGAAGTTAGGTGGTGCCCTAGGATTTAAAAGCTAAAAAGAGAGTGCCCTAAAATGAATGGTGGAGATTAGAAGGGATGGAAGTTGGAGATTGAGTAGCTAGGGGCGGCTAGGGTTTGTTAAAGATGAAAAGAATGAGTTAGAAGGCAACCTAGGGTTTGCTAAGGAGAGGAGCATGCTAATACAGTAGGAGGGGCGCCATTCTGGTTTTAGCAGATAGGAGGTGCCCTCCTGTGCTCAGTTTTTCACAAAAACACCCCCTCTCTCAGCTAGACTACACACCAGCTTCCAAAAACTTCACTTCAACCATGAAACTTCCCCAGTTTTGCAACATGATTTGCATAGAGACCCTTAGGGGTCACAGTATTGAATTTAACTGGGAAGATGGCACATTTTGACTATTCTAAAGCTGAAAATACCCCTGAAATGATGCCCTTAAGGCATTCCCTTTTCTGTTTGACGCAAATCTCAACACTTGACTTAGGTGAAGAGACCCGGTTACTAAGTCTAGGGTATCCATTGACCTTTTGTTCTCTCTCTCTTTTTTTTTTCTTGCAACATTGTTCAAGGCAGTCCATTGTTTCTAACAATTTGAAGAATTTTTGTCTAATTTCTCCATCTTTCTCTTCTTATCTTGACAAGGGCAAACTTGGGAGTATTTTCCAATTTCTAAACGATTTCGACAATATTCAAATAAGACCAATTTTTATTCCTATCACTTGCTACCAATTTCTACAAAATTTAATATTCTTTTATCAATTTCCTCAACTTTTTCTGTTTAGGAATCTCTTTTAATTGAAAGAAATTTTAAATTTTTAGTGAAATTTTAATTCTACATATTTAAAGGCTTAGCTTCTCATTTTTTTTTCAATTTTTCTCTCTCTTTCCTTATCCCCCAACTTAAATGCCATTGTCCCCAATGGCATAATTGGATTGATGCAAAGGAACTTGGACCAAAGGGAACAATCAATAGGGTTTTCCTGAGGGGTTCAAGGTCTGCCACCTGGACTCGAATCAAGAAAAGAAAAACTCAACTCCTAAAAGAAACACTAAAAACTACGTTAGGTTGCCTCCCAACCAGCGCTAAGTTAAACATCTTCAGCCAAACACATTCACACGCTGTCCTCATCTATACTCCTAGACTCGCTTTCTTCCTCACACATACAGGGCTCAGATTGGGCTAACCAAGGGATAGGTATGGCATCTAAAAGATTGTCCACTATATCTACCTTGCACTCATCTTCCCCTAGGTTTGGATACTTAGAGGCACTAAAAGCATTTAACTGGACTTTCTGCTCCCAAAATGAAATGTCTAATAACCCTGCATTTTGATGCCATAAGGGCATCAATTCAGGGGTATTTTTGGCCATAGAATAGTTAAAGTGTACCATTTTCCCAGTTAAAATCAATTATGTGACCTCTAAGGGCCTCTATGCAAATTATGTAGAAAATTGGGATATTTTCTAGACTGAAGTGCAGTTTTTGGGAAGTTGGTGTGAAGAGCAGCTGAGAAAGGGGGTGTTTTTGTAAAGAACTGAGAACAGGAGGGCGCCTCCTATCTGCTAAACCCACTTGGCGCCCATCCTATTGTATTACCATGCTCCCCTCTCCTTAGTAAACCCTATGGAGCATTTTTCACCCATTCTTTTCACTCTTAGCAAACCCTAGCCGCCCCTAGGTGTTTAATCTCCACCCTCCACCTCTTTTAATCTCAACCACTCATTTTAGGGCTCTCATTTATAGCTTTTAAACCCTAGGGCGCCACCTATTTGAAAAATTTTTGGAAGTGTTCAAAAAGATCCATATTAATCTTCATCTTCTTGATGTATTATCACAGATGCCAAAATATGCCAAATTCCTGAAGGAGGTGATGTCGAACAAAACGAAATGGGAGGATGGTGAGATGGTGAAGTTAAATGAAGAGTGCTCAGCCATTCTTCAAAAGAAATTGCCCCAAAGGCTTAAGGATCCAGGGAGTTTTTCTATACCTTGCACCATAGGGAATAYWRAATTTGAAAAAGBTTTATRTGATTTAGGTGCTAGTATAAATTTAATGCCTTATTCTATTTTTGAAAAACTTGGACTGCATGAACTAACATCTACAACTATTATCCTGCAATTAGTTGATTGAAGCATTAAATATCTTAGGGGAATAGTAGAAGATGTTTTAGTCAAAGTGGGTAATTTCATCATTTCTGCTGATTTCATTGTGTTGGATATGGAGGAAGATAAGACAATGTCGTTGATTCTAGGGAAACCCTTTCTTGCTACGGGTAATGCTTTAATTGATGTGAAAGAAGGTTTACTTACTCTTAGAATCAATGGTGAAGAAGTGGTGCTTAATGTATTTAAAGCCATGAAATGTCCCAACACAATTGAGCATGAAATATATGCAATTGATTGCATTGATGTTTGGGCGGCTGAAGTAGATAAATCTAAATCAGAAGTCACGCTGAAAGTTGCACTTAACAATAGTCTTAATCAAATGCAACAAGCAGAGCAGAAGTTTGTACTGAAATCAGAACTGCGAAATTTGACTTCTGAGCTAGACTTTTTTGAAATTGCAACTCATAATGCATCTTTTATTAATTTACCTCCATCTCACACAAAACTCCTCCCATCTATTGTGCAGGCCCCTATTCCAAGTTTAAACCCACCCATGAAGGATGAGAGGGGGAAACATCGGAAGTTGAAAACTAGGTGGAGCGGACCCTTTGAAGTGGCTAGGGTATTCCCTCATGGAGCAATTGAACTGCATAATGATGATGGGAGTACATTCATGGTAAATGAACAGCGGTTGAAGCATTATATTGAAGAAGAGCAACCCATCCACCATGGGTTCATTCTCTCCTTGAAACCGCCATGAAAGAAAGTTGAAAGTCAAGCTCATGACTTAAAAAGAACGCTTGTGGGAGGCAACCCATTGAATTTAGTTGTTTGTTTTGTTCAGTTTTTTTTCTTATGAGTGTGTTTTTTTTCTCATATCTCACAACTGTAGGATCTCAACGAGGTATTCAGGGAAGTCCCCTTAATTCTTCCTCTCCTTGTTCTTTTTATGCATAGTTCATACATTGAGGACAATATATACCTTAAGTGGGGGGGATTAAGGGGTTGATAAATTTTTTCTTCAATTAACTCTAGCATGCTTCGATCATCACTCTTTAACCCTTCCTTTTGAAATTTCTGCTCCCGAGAAACTTGTTTTTGAATGATTGCAAATCACCATGAATCATGTGCTTAGGTGAGATAGACAAGAAATGATGCAAGCAAATCTAACTGAAAGTTTTGGCTATGGAAGGTACCTCAGCAGTTGGAATGATCAAACGAGCAAGATGCAATACAAATTTGACCACTATGAGCATTTGGTTTATGACCATTAAACATGGTTTGATTATTCTAGAACTTGCCTTTGTAGACATGTTGAGACCACGGTAGTGAGTTCAAGGATTGGTATGAAAATGGTGATGCCCTTTTTCGAAAAAAAAAGAGAGAGAAAGGGAAGAGGAGAAGAAATAAAGTGTAGTGTGAGATGGAGCATAAAATACACTCACACTAAAAGCATAAGTGTAGTGTGAGATGGAGCATAAAATGAACTCACACTAAAAGCATAAAAAAAGGGTGAGATAGAGCATAAAATGCACTCATCCCTAGATCCCAAACCCCTTGTCACCTTTTGATGCAATGAACTCATGCTAGTGGTGGAGATGTGATACATAAGCAAGCTTATAGTAATAACATTCCTTGTTTTGACTTATTTGAAAAAATATATATTATGAGGGAATACTTTGAATCTTGCTGTATTTTGATTATGAAAACGATGAGTGCTTACTTTAGTCCTAAAACTGTTCATGCGACGAAATGCTTGCTCCCCTTGATTGTTGATTTCACTGGGGAACATGAGGATTGGTAATTTAAGATGATTCTTTGACAAGTTAAAGAGGAACAAGAAGTGGAAGAATGGAATGATCATTAAATACTGGATCAAGGCATGCAAGAGGGCGAACATCCTGTGAAGAATGACCTCCGAAAATTTTAGTAGCTAGTCAGCTTGTCTTGTTTTAGTTTTGCTTCAGTTTTGTCTTGCCCGAGGACGGGCAAGAGTTTAAGTGTGGGGGGATTTGATGAGAATAAAATTTATCATATTTTTATCCCCTAATATTCTTTCTTCTACACTGGACTCATATTTCTTGTAATTCGGTGCAGGGCAAGGAAAGAAGTCGCAAGAAAGAAAATAAGGCTAATCGGATGGGYTTTTACAGTTTCGGCAGCGATCAGTAATCTGGGCCTAACTTTCATATCCGAGCTCCGATTGAGATGATTCAAGATCCATTGGAAAGATAAGAGAGAAAGATACAACTTTAATGTTTTGGGCTCTCGCAGATTCTTCCTACATTGAAGTCAAATCCGGGTCCGAAGACGGAGCAATTTCGTAGTGAGGCCCAGTTCATAGCTGAAGTCCATTTCGCAGAAAAACCTTGAAGTGACCCAAGTTATTAAAGCAGCCCATTCGAATTCAAGAAATCGAGAGTCCTCTTAGATTTAAATTTTAAATGTAATTCCAGAAAGATTTAGATCATGAGGAGATAAGATAGGATAGGATAGGAGGAGTTTGGATCAAGGCTGGATTATCCATTCTTAAGATAACTCCAAGTAATTGTAAGCTATATGAGAGTTGGGCGTACCAACCCTAGGGCATCACGAATTGCAATGAGCTATCTATCAAGAAAAGAGAAAACAAATCAAGAAACTTGGGGAAGGTGATCAAGAATTCAAGAAACCTCAAGAAGAAGGTGGCGACAAGAAGAGGAGATCTTAGCATCATGGGCGAATTCATGAGTTCTTTATTTCCCTTTGTTTGCTTTAATTCTTTATTCATGAACTAATTTGTTTTTAGCTAGGACTGTGGAAAGCCTAACCTTGTTAATGAATACATTTTTATCTTTATGATTTATCCAAGATTGTGATTTCCATACAGTCTATGAATTATTTTKCTTAWTGCGATTAAGAGCTTGGCCACCTCTTAATTGATTTGGTTTATGTGAATGAATCGAGAGAGGAATTCACATAATCGACTGAATAATTCAGTGTGAATTGAATGGTATATAGAAATATATATACATGATTCATCTGAATTTAATGGCTTTCCTCGGACTTAATGCACTTCCATCTTGAGAAGTCTACTCGAGAGATCGAAGGGTTACCTGATGGGCGTAGTTTTAGTATATCTCGAGAGAGAATATTAAATAAAGTTGGAAAGACCTCAGCTTATGGGAATGACAAATAATCTGGGTTAATCGAATCCTTCAATATTCATTACATTGGTTAACTGGACCAAAAGCCCTAGCGATTTCATCCATTGCATATTTAGTTAGTGATCACTCACGCTTCTATTTTCTTTTTCTAGTTTTTATTAGTCTTTGCTCTTTCAAATTTGAATTGCGATTGTCCAAATAATTAGGGAACACTGTGGTTTTAATACTTATTTTGTTAAATCCCCGTGGAAACGATATTTTTATACTACTTGATAACTAGTGCACTTGCTAGGGTTATATTCATAGCTATCACACACGACCTAGGGGCTAAACAAAGGTTTCCTAAACTAGTGGTTCAACCAATTTGAATCCTCTTAGGTTCACTTGGAATTACACCCCTTCCTTTGGTTAGCTAGGTAAGAGGTGGGGATGTGGGAGGCTCCCCTTGCTCTTGCAATGACCTAATTAAGTAACCACAAAACCCGCTTAGGCTTAGCCGTTTAACCTCTTTCCTTAGACACCAACCGTCGGTTATGGAAAGTAAACATAGGTTTCCCTAAGATTCAACACACTTTTGAACCAAATGTGAGGCTCCCTAAAGGATCTTGCTATCCAAATCTTAAATTAAGATTTAGGGTGAACAGTACATGAAGGGTGGTGATTTTTGGGCCATGGAAGGGTGATGAAATCCCCACCTTATCTTATTTAAGTTGGGTTGCCCTTAAATCGATTAAGAAAGAAAAAAACACAATAAACAAAACAAATGCACTAATTACAATGCATGAACAATCTCTAATATGCAATTCAGCAATTTAACATAAAATAATAAAATAAACTAAGAAAAAGAAGGAATTAACACAATAAAAAAAAACCTAACACATTCACAACTAACAAGATAATTTCAACAATTAAATAATCCTATACGATGCATTCTTTGAAACATATCAAACCCTAAATTTTGGAATACAAATGCAAAACTTTTAAAATATTAATTAATTTTCTATACTTTTTTAATTTTTACTACTTTTTATTATTTTTTTTGTTTGTTTTTATTTTTTTTTGAAATTTGAGATTTGAAATTTAAATTCAAATTCAAATTCAAATTTGTAATTTAAACTCAAATTAAAAAATTTGAACAATTTCCTATTTAACAATTAATTATTCAACAGCAAATAATTATTACAAACAGAAAACAAAAAATGAATTGTGCTAAAAAGAATTAACAACTACCAAAAATGAATTCTAACAAGAGAAAAAAATAGCTACTCAAAAGGTGAAACTGAAAATAAAATAAAAAATGATTATGGGGCAATAAAAAATAAAATAAAATAAACAAAATTTTTTTATCTGAAAAGAAAAACAAATCAACTAAAACAAAAATTCGAACAAGAAATTAAAATAAAGAAGAAAATAGATCTAGAAACAAAATGAAAAAAATAATACTAAAAAAATAAATTGGATCTAGAAAAGAAATTAATTAAAAATTAAAAAATCACTATTCTACCAAAAAAGAGTTTGAAAATAAAAAATCAAAAAATCAAAAATAAAAATGGGACGACTACACCTAAAACGCAATCCAATTAATCTTCTTTTCTCTTTTCTTTCGCAGTCCCGCAATGCTCCAGTACCCCACCTTTCGCTATTTTGTCTTGCAAAATCAAAGAGAAGTAAGAATTAAAATGAAATAATGGATCAAGTAATAAAACAAAAATAAAAAGAAAATACTGAAATAGACCCGGATAAAGAAAATAAATTTTTTTCTCAGTTGCTTCCCCGGCAACGGCGCCATAACTTGGTGTGTTTGGAAGCGTGTCGTTAAGCACTTCAGAACACCAGTTTAATCTTTGTAAAATTTTTCCGATTCTCAAACAATTACAAATGCAGTAAATGGTGAGAACGGGTCATATCCACAGGGAAGTGAGGGAAAAATCGTTATTTACTTAAATCCGGGAAAGAGAACACAATTGAGAGTTAAAGAAACATAGAATTTAATTAATTAAACTAAAAAAAAAAAGAATTCAAACATTGCTGATAGTTAAAAGTGCAAAAAAATAAATAAATATAGAAATAAATAAACGAAATAAAAAAATTTGTAATCTGATCAGAGGTAGCAATCTCTGGATCTCTCCTTTGACCCTCGAACTTCTCGAGCTAGGCCTTCTGTCTTACTTGGCCAAATTCCAGATCTATAGAAAAGAAAACAAAAATCAAACTAAATGAAAGTAAATTGTAGAAAGAAAGAAATGGATTTGGAAATGAAAGAACATAAATTAAAACTAAGCTAATGGTTGGGATCCGAATCTAGAGGTGGCAGTAGTGGCTTAGGCAAACTGTAAGCAGGAACCCCTCCTCTTGCCTGGGCGTCCTCCTCGTTCTCTACCCTTGAACTTCTCAAGATCAACCTTCCATCTTACTTAGGGGCAGAATCCCACCCCTTCTCAAGAGCCCTTAAGTCCATTTTATAGAGAATGATGGACACAACTAGGATTAGAGAGAAAGAAGGGGGCGACAGCTGGGTTTTAGCAAAGATATGGGCGCCCTAGGGTTTCTAATGAAGGGTTAGGATGGTTCTAGGTTGATCCTAAGGCTGAGAAGAGAAGGAGAGGGCACCCAATATTATGTAGGGCTGAGATTTGGGCGTCCAAAAATGGAGGGTGGAGATTAAGGTGTCTAACGTTGAAAGGTGGAGATTAAAAGGAGTGGGTGGCGCCCTAGAGTGGATGGCTGAAATAGAAAATGGAATGGAGGGCTGAGATCTAATGACTAGGGGCTGAATGGTGAGGATTAGAAGTGAGATGGTGGCCTAGGGTTAAAAAGCTAAAAAGAGAGTGCCCTAAAATGAATGGTGGAGATTAGAAGGGATGGAAGGTGGAGATTGAGCAGCCAAGGGCAGCTAGGGTTTGTTAAGGATGGAAAGAATGAGTTAGAAGGCACCCTAGGTTTGCTAAGGAGAGGGGAGCATGCTAATACAATAGGAGGGGCGCCATTCTGGGTTTAGCAAATAGGAGGCACCCTCCTATGCTTAGTTTTTCACAAAAACATCCCTCTCTCAGTTAGACTTCACACCAGCTTCCCAAAAACTGCATTTCAGCATGAAACTTCCCCACTTTTGCACTAGATTTGCACAGAGACCCTAAGGGGTCATAGTATTGAATTTAACTGAGAAGAGGGAACATTTTGACTATTCTAAAGCCAAAAATACCCCTAAAATGATGCCCTTAAAGCATAAAATACAAAGTTATCACTGACAAAGCCCAAAATTAAGTTTACACCATCCACACAAAATCGTACAATGGGGTAAACCCCTAGACCCAACGCATGCAAATGAATCCATCACAAAGGCCTAAAAACAAATGTGAAAGAAAATTGCTTATTGATAAACTCCTACTTACCAATAAGCAGGGCGATAATGTAGGTATATAGTATTCGCCCAGTCCCTCAGAGCACAATGAACACCACATTGATACCACATGGATGCTTGCGATCAGTCTAGAGCCAATCTTCCCTCTACGGTGAACCCAGAATGCATCGCGGAATTGCGATAAACCTATGGGTCATCGCACGCTTGCAATGAACCCATTCCTAGATCGAGGTACAACAGACTTGGGTCAAACCCACGACGAGGTTCACACACTTAGCCTTGTGATAAACTCTCAACCATTACAGCACCTCGGTTCGCTAAGATTCAAGCTCAGATGTTACCTACATGTGTAACTTCGAAGGGACGAATATGACAAGGCACCACGTAGGTCCAATAAGACGTCGCACGCCAGATGGCGATGTCAGTAGCGCCACATCAGTTATGTAAGATGCACGAAGGGTAGTAGCACATGTAGGTTATGAGGATCTCCGAGTGAAAGGAAAGCCAATCCTCGGAAAGATCCCCATAGGGACACGTGATGAAACCCTGTCAATGCCCTTAATGACTGACACCAAATCCAATATTTCCTTTATTAATAGGAGACGATCACCTTTAGCTCCTTCCTTTTAGGACACGTGGGGAAGTTTATCCTACAAAGGCTAACACTGATGTGCTACCAAGAAGGTTTGGGCAGCTTGTCTCATCTTCCAATGTTGGACCCGAAGCACATGTAGTGTGTGTTTGTTTGAAACACTAAACTCGGACCAATTTCTAGTTATGCCTTGGACCTTGGAGACTGGTGGGAAAAACTAGAAAGTTACACATAACCCCTCAAATATGGTACTACACTAGGTATTAGATTGGACTATCTTTGATATGCCAATCAGTGAGATCTTTCAGGGGTCAAAACCTAGGCATGTTGGGGCAGTCTGAGAATTCACTCGAGTGGGTGATCATAGTGATAGGATCAGCCCMTTTGTCGGGTAAAGTGAATGATCGGAACTGTACTCTCTTTGATGGAAACTGAAACCGCCAGTAGTCTATTTCAACCATTTTTGAGATTTTTTTTTAAAATATATTTATATGATAATATATATTACGTTTTAAAAAAAGGTTTGCAAAATGTTTTAATTCCTGGGACCCATCCAAGCAGAGAGTGCAACATTACACCTTGCAGCTAGGGGAGAGATCCTTCCCTGTCGAGCAGTGTTTGATCATTAAGGTCTAAGAGGTTGAGTGTAAGAGACAATTTAGGGCTATATCTAACTTAAGTCCACTATCCTAGGGCCTTCATAGGATGACTGGACTCAAGGATCTTTTAATGTAAATGTTGGGCCCATTAAGAACCCATACTGATGAACTCAGGGGTTCACTRTACTTGACAGTGAATTCCGCCAAGCCTTTTCACGAATGTTGGACCAAACCCATATGGGCTTATGTAAGGTCATTGTTGGGTTCATGACATACAAAGAGAACCAAATGGCCCAGTAACTATCTAGGGACATGAGCCACTTGCTTAATGGGCCTAAAGCCTATGATTATTTAGATTAATCAAGTGGTCACATGATAACTTAAGCAGTCATTTGACATGGACAAATATGGGTATGGATAAGGATTTGGATCAGCCATTAGGATAAGAGGATAAGTCTTATTCACTTAGAGAGTTCAAAACCAAATAAAGATTTGGATTAGGAACCTCCTAATTTGATTAGGAGTGGTAGATCAAACTACTCTAGGTATCATTCTGCTTTCAGTTCACTCCCTCTACTCTTCTCGCCCCATAAACCCTAATTCGACCTCCAGTTCTTGGACTGATATTGATTAGTTTTGACTTCTGATTTTTGCAAGAAAATATCAAAACCAATTTGTGGTCACCTCCCTAGTTTGATCTAATATGTTGGATTGCAGTTTTGCTAAAAACAGCGTTGGTGAACCGACTTCATCTCAAGTTGTGCCATCTTCAATGGAGGCTGGTTTTGGGTCTCACTTTGGGTGTGAATTACCACTTTGGGAGATGCACTTGTGGAATCCATATCAGGTATACTTCTCCCTTTCTTTTGGTTTCAGAATTGGTCCGGTTTTGGTGCAAGAACAATCCTTGAAAAATATAGTTTTTCTTAAATTAGGAATACGATTCCTAGAAGGTTGCAAGGAAATTTTTGAAATTCCTTCATTCTACATACTAAAGATGGTTAGCCGAAACAACCCAACTAAGGGAAGCAATAGGAGAGAGGCCACATCTTCCATCGTCATCCCACACTCACCAAATGGACCAATGAATGTATGTGTTCAACACCACCAATGAGCCATGAGCGGTTCAACGAATTCTACACCCTCATGCCCAGGAAGGTGAATGAAGCAATCAACTAACCTAAGAAGCTTAGTGCTCTACAAAAGCCTACAATACATGGGGTTCTCTAGTACATGCTAAAGGAAGGGGAAATCCATCATATGAAAGGCCGAACCATGCTAGATGGCTGGGCAAAATTTCAAAAATTTTCTTTCACCCTTCTGGGAATCATATTCCAAGTTTTATAAAAGCTTTATTTTTCAAGGATCATTCTTGCACCAAAACCGGACCAGATCTGAAACAAAAATAAATGAGAAGTATACCTTATATAGATTCCACAAATGTATCTCCCAAAGTGGTAGTTAGTGTGATCCGGAGCGTGTCGTTAAACACTTTGGAACACTAGTTTAATTATTTGTAAATTTTTCTGACTCTAAAACAACTATTAACGCAGTAACGGGAAGAGAATAGGTCGTATCCACAGGGAAGCGAGGGAAAAATTAATATAACTCAAATCCGGACAAGAGAGCAAAAGAGGGAAGTGAAGAAATATAAAAATTAATCAATTAAACTAAGAAAAAAAATAAAATTCAAACAGTACTGAAAGTTAAATGTGTAGAAACATAAACAAATACAGAAATAAATTAACTAAAGAAACGAAATAAAAATCTATAATCCAATCAGAGGTAGCAGTCTCCGGATCTCTCCTTTGACCCTCGAACTTCTCGAGTTAGGCCTTCCATCTTACTTGGCCGAATTGAAGATTTGCAAAAAATAAAACGAAGATCAAACGGAATGAAAATAAATTGCAGAAAGTAAATAACGAAAATGGAATTGAAAGAACAAAAATTAAAACTAAAATAAAGTAAAAGTAGTTGTGATCCAATTCTAGAGGTGGTAGTAGTGGTGTTGGCGAACTGCAAGTAGGAACCCCTCCTCTTGCCTGAGCATCCTCCTCTTCCTCTACCCTTGAACTTCTCAAGATCAGCCTTCTATCTTACCTGGGGGCAGAATCCTACCCTTTCTCAGGAGCTCTTGGGTCCTTTTTATAGAGAAGGGTGGATATAACTGGAATTAGACAGAAAGAGGGAGGTGGTAGTTGGGTTTTAGCAAAAATATGGGTGGCCTAGGGTTTAGAATGAAGGGTTAAGATGGTTCTAGGGTGATCCTAAGGTTGAGAAGAAAAGGAGAGGGTGGCCAATATTATGTAGTGCTGAGATTCAATGGTTAGGGGCTAAATAGTGAGGATTAGCAGTTAGGTGGCACCCTAGGGTTTAGAAACTACAAAAAGAGTGCCCTAAAATGGATGGTGGAGATTAGAAGGAGTGAAGGGTGGAGGTTAATCAGCTAGGGGAGGCTAGGGTTTCCTAAGAATGAAAAGAATGGGTTAAAAGGCGCCCTGGGGTTTGCTAAAATGTGGGGAGCATGTTAATACCGTAGGAGGGGCGCCAAACTGGGTTTAGCAACTAGGAGGAGCCCTCCTGCTTTCAGTTTTTCACAAAAACACCCCCTTTCTCAGTTGGACTTCACACCAGCTTCCCAAAATCTGCATTTCAACCATGAAAACTTCACAGTTTTGCACAGATTTTGCACAAGGACCCTCAGATGTCACAACATTGAAATTAATTGGGAAAAGGAAACAATTTGCTACTCTAAGGTCGAAAATACCCCTGAATTAATGACCTTAAGGCATCAAAATACTGAGTTATCACACCCCCAACTTAACCATCTTAGCAATGCAACCTTAAAATTTCACTAAGCATATAGATCCTTCCCATATCAAGATCATCCCTAACAGAATTAGTGAAGCATCCTGATTCCAGAATTCTCAAACTCTATATAGATCGGTATTGGGCTTAAGGGTTAAAACTGTCTTACTTTGAATATTACAGAAACTTAGCTTAAAAATCATATTTACCCTTCCATTTACAACTGTTTTGATAATCTGAGATTGATTTTTAAAATCAGACATGTATTCTTCTTCTCATTTCTAGCAGCGGATTTTTACCCTTGAACTTGATATGCATACTTATTTTTTGTTACCTTCCACCGTTTGATGCGAATCTCGACACTTGCCTTAGGTAAAGAAACCCAGATACTAAATGTTAGGTGATTGTCTTTGGCATTCGCTTTTCTGTTTGACGTAAATCTCAACACTTGACTTAGGTGAAGAGACCCAGTTACTAAGTCTAGGGTCCATTGACCTTTTATTCTCTTTTTCTTTTTTTCTTTTTTCTTCTTTCTTTTTTTTTTTGCAATACTGTGTTCAGGTTATTCCACTGTTTCTAACAATTTGAAGAATTTTTGTCTAATCTCTCCAGTATTGCAATTTCCTATTTAAATTTCTAACAATTTGAAGAATTTAAATTCAGATTTGAAATTTAAACTCAAATTCGAAAGTTTCAACAATTTCCTATTTAGCAATTAATTATTCAATTAAACAACTAAAAGAAATGAAATTAAATAAAGCAACAAATAATAATTGCAAACAGAAAATAAAACAACAATTAGCAGAATCAACAACTACCAAAAATAAATTCTAATAAACTAATTGCTAATCTAAAAATTAAATTGAAAATAAAATGATCAAAAAGAAAATTATACAAGAAATAGATAAAATAAAAGAAAAAAAAAAACAAATCTAAAAAAAAATAAACCGAAAACAAAATAAACAAAAGAAAAAAATGCTGAAATTTTTTTATTTATATTTTTTTTCGTTTTTTAATAGAAGAAAAACACAAACCTAAAATTTAACACGAAAAGAAAAATATGCCAATGCAGAGTGTCTTCCATAAAGCGATGGTGCCCTTGTATGATGAGATGAAGGTAAGCATTGCAACCTTCAGTGAAACATTGGCAAGGACTGGACATAAGGGAAAGGTACCCCTTCACAAGTGGATTAAGTTCTGGTACTCAAAAAGCAAAAATAACAAGCACTTCATCCGAGGAGAGAGAGGAGAGAGATTGCACAATTGAACCACAACTCTAAAGGAAAATAGAATAAAAACCACAAAATCCAAGCATTTAACAAGTCCCTAAAACTATCTTAAACGTCTATAATTTATTGCAAACTACCACAAACAATTGTTCTTAGTGTAACTAGGAAAAAAGACAAAATTGTATTATAACTGAGTTAGAAAACTTAGGCAAAGCACATCATTCTGAACCAACTCGGACTAAAATCACTAATCTCTAGAACAACCRAAAAACAAAGAAAGAGAGTACTTGCCTATCAAAATAAAATTGGAACCAAAATCGTTAACTGGTTACCTGATTCCATCATCACCAACAATATAGGTTGCCATTC
>NW_010729308.1:17226-28171 GCF_000365185.1 Nelumbo nucifera
TACAAGTAGATGAAGCTGTTTGCAGTTGATAAATCTTGAAATAGTGTCGAAGTTCAGAATATGTGGATTTTGCCTGTTCCCAAATCTCATTTGCAGTTTCAGCCCACATGAAGTTCTTCCTTATTTGCGGTTGCATGGAGATCAAAAGCTAAGACATAACCATCAAGAGGAACAACAGCCATAGGGAAGGATAGATCACTATTTCCACTCATTCCATTCAGCATTGTGGAGATTCCAGATGTAGCTGAATCTTCACTATTCATGATTCTAGGTTTAGATGTACACAAACCAAAGGCACACTGCCTTACAGAGCTGCTACAGTCCACAACTAGGCACTTGCAAATTTTCGGTTTCACAAGGAACCAAGCACAAACATTGCAGCCACAGTACTAGGTTGTATGACCTACACTGTGTAGGAGTCCACAAAACAATATACGAACTGCACTTGCAGTGTAACCAGCTCTGAATGACCTATAGTTTTACAACTTTAACATAGCTTCTCAGCTAGGTCACCCGAACTGTGAATAGGTAGTACAGTCATGGACTCAAACTTCTCTTCAAATCATAACCTTCCTTCGTACATCTAGGATGGTTTTCTACAATCTTCTTAGCCGAGCAACTCCAGTTACCAGCACCTAAGGCTGAAGGATGAAGGAAGAAGAAGAAAAACTTGTAGCAGAACCCTTTTCTGCGCTAGGAAGTTGAACAGTCAGCTTTCTTGTAGCAGAACCCTACTCGGCAGTGGAGACTAGCAGCAGCACTAGAGAATGCTTCCTCTTCCTTGTCTTCGAACATCAGGACTAAGCTTCTACGCAGCAGTGGAGAGAGACCTCAGCTGGTTGTTTTCCAGGCCTGGACAGTCCTGCTCTGATACCATGTTGAGCAGGAGAAGAAGGAGAAGAAGGAAGAAGGAAGAAGAAGAAGAAGAAAAGAAGAGGCAACTGAGATGAGGCCTCAAAAGTACTGCTTCAGTCGAGTGAAGCATTGCATTTATACTATACTGGCCGTACAACACAATAGGTCTGCAAAATTACAAAAAATACCCCTGCTGGTACTAAACTTGTGTACAGTACATATAATACACCTATCAACAAGCACCAATGGCCATCTTTGCAGATTGTGACCATTCTAAATAGTTTGTACCATCTAACTTAACTGTAGTGATGGTCCCAACCCTGAAAAGGTCTCCGACACCTCCTTCCACTGGTCCCATTTCACTCTCGGGTTTGTTTTCTGCGGGACAGGAGAAGAGAGAGAAGAGGCAGTCGTTCTCTCTAGAGACCTCCAAAAAAGGTAGGATTTGAACCGCCCTCTTCAGAAAACTCCAAGGAACCCTAAAAAATTAGGGCACCACTTGCTAGGTCAAAATTGAAGTGTCCTACAAAAACAAGACTCTCCCTCTTTCTTCAATTCTTCTTGAATTTGATGGGAAACCCTAGCCCAGCTATAGGGCAAAACAGATCCACCAAAAAATCCAAAAACTGGGCTTACCTGAGATCTTCGATCAGCCTCTCAAATCACCATGCAGTCAGCCGATCTAGGGCTGCATGATAGAGCAGCTCAAGAAGCCTTCGGCCTGCTCTAATACCAAGTAGAAGTTGCTGATAACTAATTCTGATGTATACTTTGTGAAGAAAAGTAGAAGACACTGAAAGGTTTCAGCAAGAGAGAAAGAGAGAAGAAGAAAAGAAAGTGGGATGAAGCCAGAATTGAATAGATCTGGCTGCCAACCCCTCTTTGAATTAAATACTTAAAATAAATAATGAAAGATTACAAGAATGCCCTTAGTAGGGCGGCTACTTTAAGTAGCTGAACAGTCACAACTTAAAAACATAAACCAATGGGCCTAAAGCCCAATAACTTCCTAACTTTAAAACTTAAAAATAAAAAATAAATGACTGGGCCCAATAACTTGAAATCAGCCCAACTCAACCGTTCACAAAGAAATCTTCCACTAAATCCTTCTCCAGTGATCTTTCCAAAATAGATCCTGTCCCACTTTAACCTACAGCTGTAAATAACATCTTCCTTTGCCACCTGAGATTCCACTATGTCCCAAATTATGAAATTTTCTAGGGAAAAAGTTCAATTATCCTATCATTCTCATCCTCATATTTCCCTACAGTCAACACAATGGTTTCTTCCAATCCAAAATGGCAAAATTTTTCTCTGGCTCTTCCAGTTCTCTAAAGACAAATTTAGTGAAGCATCTCTTCTTGGAAAGAGAATGCCTAAAGATGTAGTCCTGAACTAAATATCCATAACCTTCACTACAGGTATCTGTTTGACAAAAATAATTGTTTTATCTTATGGACGTACTCATTCTTGCAATTAACCCGGTCGAGTTATCCACATTGCCATTGGCTTCAATACTGTCCCACTCTCCTCCCTTGTGAGGCCTCCACTAAGTATGAATGCAAAGTGCTTACTACCCATGAAAGTATGATAACCCCCGACTTTTCTCCAAAGACACTAATTCTTTGTCTTCTTCACTGTTTCATTTCCATCAATTTCAGGACAGATCTCAGGGGCATTTGTCCACATATCAGCATCACCCAGAATTGATTTAATGACACCTCGTAGCCAAAATCCATAAAAGCCAAATAGGGAGAATCAAGAGAATCATGTCAGCCAGATGTATCCACTTCATGATTTGCCTGATTAAAAGTTTTAAAGCAATAGGGAAGGAATGGGGAGGAGCTTCATATGCATAGATCCTTAAGATTTTAAGCTGGTCCAAGGTGGACTATGCATAGATCATAAGACTTCAATCCAGTTCAAGGTGGAGTACACTTCTATCTTGGTTCCATGACCATGGTAGGTTTTTGAAGCCAACTCCTAAAAATATGGGGATTCATGCAAGAGGGATAGAATACCAAATTCTTCTAGGTGTTGGGAGCAAGTGCCCATGTTTGGCTCTTAGATCAGTTAGGGACAGGGAGACCTTAATACTTGATCAAATTAATCGTCAGACTAGAATTACCATAGGAATTACATTAGTGAAATAAACTGAAGAAGATGAGAAGTATTAATTTCCAACAACAGCAAGAGAAGGGACCAAAGGAGAGTGGTGAGTCTGGATTTTAGATACAAGGTAGAGGGGACAATCATGTGAAGGAAGTGAGGGGATATATACAGAATTAGGCCCTATATATCATTTCAAAATCCAGAAAACAAACTATCTGGGTATTTGAGAGGTGGGGTGTATTATAATGTTTCAAGCATACCTTATATTATGGGAAGAAATAGTAGAGATGAAAGGGAAAGCTACAAGATTAGGTATGTAGAGAATTGTTGGGCTGATCTCTTGGTGGGAGCACCATTTTATTGTGTATCTTATGTACATTATAATTGTTCTTTATTTTCTTCTTTCTTGTACTTATGGAGGACAAAATTGTCCTTTCCCACCTTTTGTACTCTAAGAGTATATAATACAATTCTTTTTGGGCATGTGGACATCAAGACATACCCTTCCATATAATTTTCTCTCTTGTACTTGTCTCTGACACAGTATCAGAGCAGGTTCAATCAACTGGACTTGCTGAGAACATTTGATGTGGTGTTTCAAGTCCCTCATAAGAGGACTGGAGAGGCTCCTTTTGGTTTCCACTTCTGAAGTTATAAGTGCATATTTGGGGCAGTTCCAATCAGCCTTTCTTTGCTGATTTTCTGTAGAAAATGTGAGGGTTTTCTCACTCTTTTCATCAGATCTCTTGATTGCCTTATCAGATCAGAGTGAAACTACAGATCTGGTATCACCCTAGCCTATTCTTCATTTCTGTTCAAGTTCTATGCTGATTGGGACTGTTGTTGGAGGGTTTTCATCTCTCCTTCTTGCTTCTTGACCCTGTAGAGGTAAAAAAGTTTGATTTGCTAAAAAGATAGGGTATCCAGTGAACAACCCAAGAGAGGTAAAAATATATGCTAGAGAAAGTGGAGGGGAAAAAAAGGAAAGGGGAAAATGAACAAAGTAGAAAACTGATTCTGGATGCTGAAGGTGATATGGAATTTAAGGATGAGAGAAGAAAACAAGAGGAAGTGGATATAGTTAGTTGGGTAAGGTACGAATGTGAAGATATATCTTGATGTACATTATTAGTATAGCCCCTGTAAAGTACTCTAATTATTTTATTTGTTTTTTTTATCTTTCAGCCCTATAAGGGCATTCTTGTAACTGTACATATCTTTTAGTATAAAAGGGACTCTTTGGGGTGGGGGTCAGCGATTCTTGACACCCCTGAATCTGCTCTCTTGTTATTAGTTCTGCTCACATGGTATCAGAGCAGATCATCTGTATCAGCCTGGGAGTTTGGGTTTCTACACACGATTAAAGAGTGTTCTTCAAGGCTTCCACTAGTACTGTTTGGATTCTGATCTGGATCTACTTGAGGGCTGTTTCGATCAGCACAAAAACCCTCCTTTTTTCTGAAAAAGACGCCTGGCAGGTTGGTTCGTCACACTTTTTTCTCTTTCAGCTGATCCAATCAGCCTATAACTCTAGATCTGGTGTCGCCCTAGGTCCCTCTTGCCCTCCGGTCACTTGGATCTCTTTTCCATCTCCTTTTTGAACGGTTTTTGGTCCCTTCTTTGGTTTGACAGTCCTGAAACTTACCTTTTTTGGACTGTCAACATTTTTTTTGTTTGCTGAAGTTGTTCGGACCCTTCTCTGGACTTCTCTGGATTACTGTAGTACTGTTTCGCCCTTTCCTCCTCTTGAGCAGAAGTAGATTGCTGCTTAGACTAGTTTTTTGGACTATTGTCGAACCCTTCTTTTTGTTGTTTTATGCTGTAATGGATTCAAACAGAAGGGATATTATTCCTGTGAAGCTGAATGGACAAAATTATAGGATGTGGAAATTCCACTTCGATTTTTATGTTGAAGGGAAAGGTTTGGAAGGACACCTGAATGGGACTGTCACTAAACCAACTGAGACTGAGGTCAAAGCCATACAACAATGGAAACTAGATAATGACAAGATTGTTTCCTGGATTCTTAGTTCTATTGATTATCATATTTCTGTACCTATGAGAAGAATAAAAACAGCCTATGAAATGTATTCATATCTGGAGAAAGTTTACCAACAGTCCAATATAACTAGACAGTATCAAATTGAATCAGAGATATTTGCCTACAGTCAAGGAGATAGAAGGATACAAGAATACTATTCAGGTTTTCTTGATTTGTGGGTTGAATACAAACTCGTCCATATTGATCCCTCGGACTCAGCAGAATGTGTGAAATATCTCTAGAAACATTTTGAGAAGAGGAAGGTAACTCAGTTTTTGATGAGGCTTGTCTAGTAAGTTCTCTGGATATTGTTCTTCTCCTTCACATGTTTGGATTATAGATTTAGGTGCCACCAATCATATGACAGGAGTCTATCTCAACCAACCAAATCCGTCTACTGAGACTCACCATAAACACATTGTTACTGCCAAAGGTGAAAAGTTAGGCATTATTGGTAGTAGTGACTCATCCCTTAAACTGTCATCCACTATGTCCTTCCCTCTCTCAAAAACCCTCTTAGTACCCAACCTTACTACTAGTCTGATTTCTATTGGTTAACTTGTTGATGAAGGAAATGTTCTCACCTTTTCTCATGATGGTTGCTTGATACAGGACCGGTACACTGCATAATTTTCAAGGTGCCCAGGCGAGGCTAGGTGACCATGGGGCGCCTAGGCGGGCGCCTAGCCCTCGCCTAGGCGATGGAGTTTAAAACTAAGGTTGTCGATGGATTTCTACCCTTTTGAACTAGTTTTCTTGAGATTTATGTATTCTGCAATTACTTTTGTGCATGGAACTTGAATTTAGATCAACAATACATAGGGAACAACCACTAAAATAAAAGAAGAAAATGAAAAAGAAAAGTAGGGGGCGGAGCCCCTATTCTAGACTCAGAAAATCTGGTGAAAAATATTAAAATATAAGAAGAAAAGAAGGGACGGAGCCCCTGTTTCAGAAACCAATGATGAGAACAAAAAAAAAAGCTGAAAAAATGGAAGAAATTAAGAAAAAAAGAAGGGGGCGGAGCCCCTATTCTAGACCCATAAAAGCTGGTAAAAAAAATATTAAAATAAAAGAAGAATATGAAGCATAAAAGAAGGGGCAGAGCCCCTGTTCCGCCCCTGTTTCAGACACCAATAATGAGAAAAAAAAAAAAAAAGCTGAGAACATGCAGGAAATTTAAGAACAAAAGAAGGGGGCGGAGCCACTGTTTTAGTCCAATAAAATGATTCAAAAAACTTGGAGAAAAGATACAAAAAGGAAGAGGAGAAAATGGGGCATAACCACTGTTTTAAACCAGGAAACAGAGAACAAAACTAAAAAGAAGAAGAAGAAGAAGAAGAAGAAGAAGAAGGAGGAGGAGGATTAACTCACCTTGACTTTAGAGAACTGTGTGGGAACGATGGAGGCTGTTGTTCTCTCATCTTCCTCAGTTCGATACTTCGATTCTATTGTCAATGTGAAACCCTCGAAAATTAACTTTGATTTTACTTTCCTCAATACAAAAGCATGATAACATGCAATAGGTTCTATTATAATAACTAAAACAACCAATAAAATATTATATATTTTTTATTTTTTATTTAATAAATATTTCTATAAGTATGCACCTAACATAGTTGGCGTTTGGGCGAGGCGTTTTTTGAAAAGCGCCTAATCGCCTAGGCGACACCTCGTTGCCTTGACAACTATGGTACACTAGGAAGGTGAAAGGGAAGGGGCGCAGACTGAGCCGTCTGCTTGCGCTAGAACTCGAAAAGTCTCCATCAGGAGCATCCTCGACTTATCTTAGTTCCTCAATGTCTGATTCTCTGTTGAGTTATAGAAATAATGTTTGGGATTTATGGCATAAACGATTGGGTCATCTATATTCTCAAAAATAAAAGTCATGTTTTACCTTTTCTTCACACTTCTGAGCATGCCACTAAACCTTTTGAGATAATACATAGTGATGTTTGGTCTGCTTCTATTACTTCACGATTGGGATACAAATACTTTGTATTGTTTATAGATGGTTGTACCAGATACACTTGGATTTATTTTCTACGGCACAAATCAGAGGTCTTTGCGACATTTAAATTATTCCATACTATGGTAAAAACTCGCTTCAAATGTAATGTGAGTATTCTCCATTCAGATTCAGGGGAAGAATATAGAGACGGAGACTTTCAGGCCTACTTGAGGAGTTGTGGAATTCAATCTCGACGCAGCTTTCTAGACACTCCTCAACAGAATGGTGTAGCTGAATGGAAGAATGGGCATATCCTCAGTGTTGTGCGAACATTACTACAGGAATCCCATGCTCCAACTTCATTTTGGGTAGAAGCAGCCAGTACAGCTGTGTATTTGATGAACCATCTTCCTTCTTCTTTTCTTGGCAACACTTCTCCTTCCAAAAACTTTTTGGTTATCCCCCAGACTTCTCCAGTCTTCATGTTTTTGGTTGTCTTTGTTTAGTACATCTTCCTGTTTGTGAATGTTGTAAACTAACTGCTTAGTCTGCTATGTGTTCCTTTGTGGGATATAGTCCTGACCACAAAGGATTCTTGTGTTATGACCCTGCTATTCGTCATATTCGGATTTCACAGAATGTTGTGTTTCTTGAACATATTTCCTTCTTTGCTGGAATTGCTAGATTGTCTACTCCTTCTATCTCTGTTTTGCAGAACTTTGATTTAGATAACTCTCCTACTTCCTCTACTGAGAAAGATATGTTTGTCTTCACTCGCAAGCGGCCACGTGTCCCAGATCCTACGCCTACAACCCTCCTTCCACCCGGTCTAGAGCATCCTCCTTCTGCACCTCCTGTAAGTGACATTTCGCCCCAAGATCCTCCTCCTATTTCAGATGGCAGTTCTCCTTTTCCACTTTGTCGTTCTACTCATCTTTCTCGACCTCCTGACCGCTATGGTTTTCCTTCAAGCCATAGCTCCTTTTCTGTTGTACTTTCTTCCACAAATATTCCTAGTTCTTATTAGCAAGCCATTAGAAGTCCTCATTGGAAAGAAGCCATGGATGCCGAAATTCAAGCCCTCCATGAGAATGATACTTGGGATCTTGTGCTTGCTCCTCCAGATGCTTCTATTGTTGGAAGTTTTTGGGTCTACATGATCAAACTAAAATCAGATGGTTCTCTTGATCGATATAAGCTCGGTTAGTTGCCAAGGATATAGTCAGGAATATGGGATTGATTATGAAGAAACTTTTGCCCCAGTTGCTAAGATCACCACAGTTCGGGTTCTTCTAGCCTTATCTGTTGTTCATTCCTGGACTATCTACCAATTAGACGTGAAGAATGCTTTTCTTCATGGTCAACTAAAGGAGAGTCTACATGAAGCCTCCACCTGGATATTGCAGTGATTCTTCACGTGTCTGTCACCTAAAGAAACCCCTATATGGTCTGAAGAAGGCACCCAGGGCTTGGTTTGAGTGCTTTCGAGATGTTGTTGTTGCAGCTGGGTATAGCCAGAGTTCCTCTGATTACTCTCTCTTTGTTAGGAGAAGGCCTCAGGGTATTACTATTCTACTATTGTATGTTGATGGCGTGCTTTTAACTGGGGATGATTATGATGACATTTATGAGATGAAGTCCTCACTTCATAACTCCTTTCACATGAAGGACTTGGGCCCTCTTACTTATTTCTTGGGTTTGGAAGTCCATTGTAGTAGTCGAGGGTATTTCATTTGTCAGCAAAAATATGCCTCTGATCTCCTCAAACTAGATGGAATTACAGATGAGAAACACGTTGATACCCCTCTAGAGCTGAATGTCAAGTTGTCTAAATCTGAAGGCCTAGTTCTTCCTGATGCTACTTTGTACCATCAGCTTGTTGGCTCTTTGATCTATCTCACTATGACTCGTCCTAATATTTCACATGCTATTCAGGTCATTAGTCAATTTGTTTCTACCCCTTGTCAACCTCATAAGACTGTTGTTCGCCGCATCATCTATTATGTTAGAAACACAACTTCTCAGGGACTGTTGTTCGACGATTCTTGACACCCCTGAATCTTCTCTCTCTTGTTCTCAGTTCTGCTCACAACAAAAACATGAGAAATAGAAATGAAGATTATCAATTGGAATGTAAGAAGTTTAGGAAGTGTTAGGAAAAGGGACATTATCAAGGAGGTGTTAAGAAGAGAAAAGAAAGACATTGGGACCATTCAATATCAGTCAACGTGGGGTAGGCCTTGCAAACTCCTTCAATATGGCATTCAATAGGGACTTAGCTTATAAATAGGCCAGGCAGCACCAAGTATCCTCTCTTATGCTCTCATTTTGACTTTCTAGCACTCTCACCCACCTCAGCTATTCATTTTGCCTCCTCTGAAATGACTGTTGGAGTAACCACCAATGGGAGCAAACCCTAGGGCCTCTAATGTCTTCTTGTGTCTACAAGTGGGACTGCAGCCGACTTCAGCTCTGAATTTTCCAGTTTACCCTCGCTCCTAATTTGGAAGTAGCTAATTCAAAGCTGAAGTGGGTTGTGGTCCCACCTGCAGACACAAGAAGACATCACAGGCCCCGGGATGTGGTCCCAAGGGCAACCACTCCAGTGGTCAAGTCAGAGGAGGCAAGATGAAGATTCAAGGTGTATCGAGGTGGATGAGAGTTAGAGTGAGAGCATAAGAGAGGATACCTGGTGCCGCCTGGCCTATTTATAGGCAAAGCCACTATTGAATGCCATATTGAAGGAGTTTGTAATGCCTTCCCCATGTCGGCTAACATTGAATGCATGCCACATTAAGGACTAATAGTACATAGCAAACCAATACCCAAGCAATAAACAAGGTGGAATGCCCATCGAGGTCGTAATGGTCAAAGGTGAACTTGCCAATAAGTCTTAGAGGCAAAATCTCCATAATGCCTCACAAGACCTATGAAAAGATGAGGTTACCCTCTGATGTTGCCATCTGTCAAGATCATATTGGCCAGATGTATTTGACCATATCACATGCCCCCCACTTCCGAGGCCAAGGTGTCAGTCGTTGGGTCGTCCAATATAAGGTTGGTTTGACTAAAGGAAGTACGGTGCTGAGGTCTTGCAGAAGTTTCCATGGCACCAGTGCAAGATTCCTATCGAGTTCTGAAAGAATAAAATCTTGGAGGCACTTCTTGAATGTATTTTAGTGAGGGTGACTCAATGGGTGAAAACATGAAATATCTTCTCCTCCTTTTCAGTTTACAATACACTAAGGAAATGAAAGGAGGTAGTGGACACCCTGATAATGAAAGCCCTAAAGTTCAAAGAGTAGGTATCCCCCACAAGAAGGCTTACAAAGGTTAATAAACTTTGATGGTAGTAGTAGGGGGAATCTAGAGCAATCAGGTGGGGGTGTTTGGGGATGCAAAGTAATGCAGTTGCCTTCTCAGGGCAGATTGGTGTTGCTGATTCATCAAGGGAAGAAAGGCATGGCAGCATAGAAACGAAATTAAAAGATCAGATGGTTGATAAGGACTATGATAGTGAAAGTGGAGTGAGTTCGAAGGTCAGCTAGCTCTATGGCTGACACTTTATCCTAGCAAGAGATTTCAACTTTCAAGGGATCAATTGTTCTGAGAAAAGTTGTAATATGAATGAGTGGGGGAGAGCTTGGCCTCTGTAAAATAGAATGTAAAATTGTACATGTTGAGCAGGAGACCAAGAAGAAGAAGAAAAGAAGGAGAAAAGAAGAAAGAAGGAGAAGAGGAAGAAGAATAAGAGGCAACTGAGTTAAGGCCTCAACAAAAACATAGCTTCAGTCAAGTGAAGCTTTCTATTTATACTGTTCTGGCCGTACATAACAAAATGTATACAGAATTACGAAAATACCCCTGCGGGTACTAAGCCTGTGTACAGTACATATAATACACCTGTTAACACTCCCCCTCAAGTTGGGGCATAGATATCAATCATGCCCAACTTGTCACAGAGACCTTGATGTCTAGAATAGTTT
>NW_010729308.1:32796-47525 GCF_000365185.1 Nelumbo nucifera
CGAACTCCCCTTCAGGTCAGAGCCTTCCTTCGAACATCTGGGATGGATTTCTACAGTCCTCTTAGTCGAAGCAACCCAGTTACCAGCAAAAAAACATGTAGCCGAACCTTTTTTCTGTGCTAGGAAGTTGAACAGTCAGCATACTTGTAGCAGAGCCCTACTCGGCAGTGGAGACTAACCGCAGCACTAGAAAAACTTCCTCTTCCTTGTCTTCGAGCATCAGTACTATAACTCCTTTGCAGCAGAGGAGAGAGACCTCAGCTAGTTGTTTTCTAGGCATGGACGAACCTGCTCTGATACCATGTTGAGTAGGAGACCAAGAAGAAGAAGAAAAGAAGGAGAAAAGAAGAAGAAAGGAGAAGAGGAAGAAGAATAAGAGGCAACTGAGTTAAGGCCTCAACAAAAACATAGCTTCAGTTGAGTGAAGCTTTCTATTTATACTGTTCTGGCCATACATAACAAAATGTATACAGAATTACGAAAATACCCCCATGGGTACTAAACCAGTGTACAGTACATATAATACACCAGTTAACAGTACATATTGTTCCCTTTTTAATAAAATTCCTGTTAATTAACAAAAAAAAATACAAATGTTTAGAAGGAGAAACTATTCAAACTACTCTAATCATGGGTCTCAATGTCAGATCACATTAACATAACACATACGTATTTACTTCTGTTAATTGAAGAGGCAATTGCATGTATGCCCCCAATTAGGCAGCTCGGCAATAGAAAAGAAGGAACTATTAATAAATGCCAATGGCCCAGTAACAAATAAACAAATAATATAAAGCCTAGAACACAAAGAAGCAATAAAAGAACTAGCCAGCCGTCAATAATAATCAATGATATTAGCTTACTATTTACTGGTAAAGTAGACTATATATTCAATAAAGTTCACAACCTTTTCACAGAACAAAAAAAATGAAAAAAAAAAATGAAAGAGCAAAGGCAAAATATACTTAAGAAATCATTGGTTGGAACTATTGAAAGAAAACGCACCTGCTTTGGCATCCTGCTTAGGAAAGAAATCAGTTCAGCAGGATGATCCTCTCCATCTCCACCAGGACGGACATTTCCAGGAGTTGCATCTAGAACCCAAACCTTCAAGAAAAGCATCAAAGATATATTAGAAGATAAGAATGAAAAGAATAACCTGAATAAGCACCAAAGCACAAATATTGCCAACCATTAAAAGGTTCACTTTGTTTAGAACCAAAGATTTAACAAGAAAGGATAGTGTAACTTTACTCTGACTGGTCGTGCAAGAGGCTTTGCAGCTTGTTCAACCATGCTCAGTGCAACTGCGTAGATCATTAATGAGAAACTTAAAGCACTTAGTTTTCCTGAGCTCTTAGAAGTAAATGATTTCAAACATGAGGCAGTATCCTGCCGTAGTAGCCACAGCATACCTTTGCCTCCAAAGCTGTGACCAACTAAGACACGAGGTGTTAATCTGAGCTGTGCTACCTATTGAGTGCAAAATAGAGCAGTAAAATATAAGAAAAAATCAATATAAGAGATAATAATAAATAAGACCGCAGACGAACACTTGGAGATTTAGGAACATTCAAGGATTGAACAGATGTGGAGAGAATTTCTACAGATTCAAAGTTTTTCTTTTGGATCTCAACTAACTAAAAAGAATCCAAGTGGGAGAACTCCAACTGTAATCCATTACTCGATATAAGCTCAGGCTATAAATAAGAAATAATAATGACTGAATTAAATAGAAAGTTGTTCCTTTCAGTTGATCTCTCTCTCTCTCTCTCTCGCTTTCACAGGAGGTCACACTGCTCTCAAAGCTGGTGTCTGAGTTGGGCAGATTCCAACAGGAACCCTCCATTTTATACTTTAATTAAAAAAATATCACCTATATATCAAAATTAATTAACAAAAATATAGAATTGACTTTATATTACTTTCACACAACATAGATAAAACTAAGGAAATAATATGCACAAGTTGCTACTATTGGTTAATAACTCACGAGTTTTAAGACATCAAGTGCAGCTGCAGCAACAGTATGAGGTCCTCTCTTCTTAATAGATGCTGAATCGCCATGGCAACGCAAATCTACTAATAGAAACTGCATACAATGACAAAACAGAAAAATGAAGTTTCTCACAAATATTGGAAAGAAACAAGAAAGTTATAGATCAAACTTAATGCATCTGTGTTGTATCAACAGAAAATTATAAAGAGATGTACATTCTAAATAGTAACAGAAAAACTCTAAGACAATAATATACAGCAAAGATATTCTATTCACTCTGTGTTGTTTGAAGGAATCAATACAGGGGTTTCAGCAATGTAGACAGATAAGCTGGCAGATTAAGACCATCTGATCAGTCAATCATAAATGTCCTGGAATCAGTGTGACACCCAACTTTCTCTTCTCACTTCCTTCAGCAGGTAATGTCCTATCTTTTTTGTAAACTATTTAAAATAAATAATAATGGAAAACGATCTGGGCAAAATGGAGGGGTGCATTCATAATTTTAAAGGCGCCCAGGTGAACCTACGCGACAAGGGAGAACTTAATCTCCTAGTCGCCTAGGCGTTGCCTAGTGTGTCAAAAGTAAACTTGTTTTTCCCAGTGTTTCTAGGGTTGTGTTTCAGACATAAACCTTTTCTTTGTAATTTTCAATGCTAGTTTCTCAGAAATAATCATTTTCTTCCTACTGTTTCAAGGATAGTGTCTTAGAAATAACCATCGCCTAGTAAAAGAAGGGGCTGCTCTTCTTTTGTCATAGAAAAAGAAGAAAAAAAATCAACAAATAAGTCAAGGGCAGAGCCCCTTTTTTTGTCTCAGAAAAGAGAAAGAAAAAACGCTAAAAAATATGAAGGGGTGAAGCCCCTGTTCTTGTTTTAAAAAAAAAATGCAAGAAAAGAACTTGAAAATGATGATCATTTCAAACAAACAGAGAAAAAAGTCAAATGGATAACAGAAATTTAAGGAGTGGAGCCCCTGTTTTTGTTCCAAAAAAGAAAGGAAAAGAATCAAAAATTTAAGGAGAGAGGGTTATTTCTTATCCCAGAAAAAGAAGAAGGCGCTGTTCTGGAAGTCGAACATTCCTGTGTTCGACTGGAGTTACTTGTTGCTTTATGTCTTCACTCTTTTAAATCTTCTAAGTCTTTGAACGTCAGTGAAGTTCAGTTCTTTGTCGCTTCAAAATCTTCGAAGTCTTTGAACTTCACTGAACTTCAGTTTTT
The DNA here is from genome assembly GCF_000365185.1 of Nelumbo nucifera. Next base: position 36,016 of record NW_010729308.1, read on the forward strand.
AATTTATCGCTTTTTTTTTTGGTAAAGAGCTCTGTATCATTCGAACCCTCATATAAAAAGAAACTCACAAATTCATGTTGACAACTATTGGTGTTGCTTGGCATTTAGGCAAAGCAAGCAAAAAAAAGCGCCTAGTCGCCTTGACAACTATGGGTGCATCTAGACTTTTATGTGATAGGCGAATACCATTTAGATTAAAAGAAAAATTCTATAAAACTGTTATAAGACCAGCTATGTTGTATGGAGCAGAGTGTTGGGCAGTCCAGAAATATGTCCAGAAAATGAATGTAGCAGAAATGTGAATGCTAAGATGGATGAGTGGAAAAACTAGAAAGAGTAGGATTAGGAATGAAGTTATCCATGTGAACCTAGAAGTAGATCCAATAGGTGATAAAATGAGAGAAAGTAGACTAAGATGGTTTGGACACGTGCATAGAAGACCGCCAACTGTGTAGTTAGAAATGATTTGTTACACATTGAAGGGGCTAGAAGAGCTGGGGGTGGACCAGAAAGGACATGGGTAGTAGTAAGAAATGATTTAAGCACTAAAAATTTAACAGTGGATATGGCTTCAAATAGCACGGATTGGCAAAACAGGGTTCATGTAGCTGACCGCATAGAGTTGGGAAAAGGCATGAATTGATGATGATGATTATGATGACGAATAATGAAAAATAGTCATTTTGCTAATATCCACATGGTATAGTGCTATTGTGCTGAAAATTGTGAGATGTAAAGAGAAGATGGAGAAATAAAAATACGAGCTTTAAGATCAGAGACATGTACCTATTTCAAAAGTTGCACACTACATCTATATATGAATGTAGGGTTCTCTCTGTGTATAGTGCACCTAAAACACAGACAGATTCCTGGAAGAAAACATCATGGTAAAAGGGAGCATAATGAACCAATTTGAGCTCTGGACAGTTTCTGGAGAACTGGTTTCCCATCAGTGTCAGAATTTTGTATGTCTTTTATCTGTAGCCTAGAAAATCTTTTGTAGAAAAGATGGGCCATCTGTCAACAGTTCTTAAATAGCCTTTTATTTTGTTCTTGTTAATGGGCCTCTTTTTAATGGGTCTGTTAACCATTTATCTTTATGTTTATAGTTATTTATAGTCAGCCACCCTATTAAGGGCATTTATGTAATTTTGCATTCATTATAATGAATCTAATAAAAGAATCGATTAGGAGACAGGAGAGGACTATGATTCCCTCTTCTCCATCTCCCTCTTCTTCCACTTTCTTCTCTCTTCTATTTTTCTGAATCCCTACTTCCCTTTCTACACCTTTTCTTCTTGATTAAATACCTTTTTCATTGTTTATTTCTACACCTTTTCTTCTTGAATAAACAAGGTATTTATTGTTAATTTATACTAAAAAGTAAGCATGGGCTTAAATAGAAATCTGGTAAGGTTTGAGTTGTCACATTCTCTCTCTAAAATCTTTGGAAGACAGAAACCAAATCAAGAGGCAATTTCTCAAAATATTACCTGCCACATTGGAAATTCTTGCGCCAATCTACGAGCAAAAGATCCTGGAATATTAAAAATTAATACTATTAAATATCAGGCACACCTTCTAGACAAAAAGCAATAAGAGAGATTGCACTAAAGAAAAGAACAAAAACAAAAACGACAAAGGCAATGTCTAATCACATTTTACAAAAAAAAGAATTCGGCCATTACAACTTGATCCAGTACAGCCTTCTACATCATGGAAGGTTCAGAAATCAATTTCTAGAGAGTTATAGCAGTTTCTAAATTTATGGCTCCTACCATCTGTATTAAAAGATGTGCAATTGGTAGTTTCCCCTTTTTGTTTAGGAAATTATTAGTTTAGTCTACTACTATTTTCCTGTGATTCTATTTTTTGAGTTTCTAGGATTCTAATTAGGAGTCGGCTGTGGTTTTAGTAATTTCCAAATCTCTAAGCCTTGAGAATTCTATATATACATGTAAGCCTCTCAGAGCAGCAGAGCTGAATGGCAATTGAATGAGTTAGCTTTTGTTTTTCTCTACAATTGTTATTCAATCAGTGTTGGGAAAACAACATGATTTCTTCTTTTCCCATTGTGATTTTCTAATGGTTCTCTGCTACTAGAAATGAGCCAACAACTAATTTTGAAGCAAGGCTACTCATCAACCTTGTCTTCTATCTACCAGCCCCTACACTAGTTGGTATCTGTTGTAAATTGTCTCATTATATGTGCAGGGGTATTCTTCTCGCTTTATATATTATTTATGTCACCCTAATAAAATAAGAGTGGGGGTGGTGCCTAATCCACTTTTGGCTTCTTCTGTTCAGATCTGATCACATGATATCACAGCACCTTTCTGAGCAGATCTGAATCTTCTCTTTATTCTTTTTTCTCTCAAACTGCAAAAACAATCTGCTGATTAGAGGAGAAGGCCTTCGGAATGTTGGTGATAATCTACAAATCATTTATTTCTGTTTTTTTCCTTATTTACTCTTGGTCATAGTACCGAGAAGAATTGGTTGTGGTGACTGGTGATTGAAGATGGGAGTGTAGATGCTCTATTCAATTTCTTTTTTTAGATCATGGAGGATGTGAACTTCTTTCAAGGGAACAAAATAGAACTCAGTGAGTGCATACTGAGTTTCTCTGGGTTGCTTTGTTTCCTGTTTGGTATGTCTGGACACTCAGTATGTTGAAGAGTGGTCTTAAATGGTTTGCAGCAGTGATTTTTCTCAGTGTGATGGAAATATATGTTGTTATCTGCATGCTAGGATTGTTGTATACTGTTGAATGGGGCTGGAATATACGGTCTACCTTTGAAAAGGGATTTTCATTAAGTTGTGTGAGGTCAGTTTGCTTCTATTCTCTATTTATTGGTTGTGAGGATTGTGGCTGCTTGATATAAGAGGGCTGAGATCTGTGTGAACTGTCACATTAGTGTGATTTCAGTGGTAGATTGAAGTGTTAGCAAAAGGTTCTAGGTGTCCTTTGTAATGGGCTCTGAAGATTCAGCTGTGTCAGGTGTTTCCCCCTCCCGTACTGTGTTTGGCAGCAGTCTGGATACAATAAGCTTCCTTATTTCCATTACTCCCTGATAAAGTTCAGATCTGTATATCCGTTAGTTTCAGAATACAAGAGAATGGAAAGATAGTGTTAGAGTTGACTAAACAGGGGCATTTCAGTCTTTTCCATATCAATAATGTATTAGTTATATGCCTTCTGTCTAGATAGGGGCATTTTTGTCTTTGTATACTTATTTACCAAGTTTAACATATGGTCGACTGGGTTAGACTGTTGGTCTTCTCAGTTCGACACTATTCTCCTTTCTTCTTCTTCTTCTTCTTCTTCTTCTTCTTCTTCTTCTTCTTCTTCTTCTTCTTTTCTCTCTCTTCTCAGTTCGGCTGAATACTAACATGGTATCAGAGCGCCACTAATAAAAGTCGACTGCAGCCTTCTTCTCTCTTCTTTCTTCTTCTCTCTTTTCCATTTTTTTTTCTGGTGTGAGAAATCTGGGTTAGAGGACTGCAACGAAACCCAGGTTTCTGCGGCAACATCTAGGGTTTCGGTGGGTTAACTTCTGGTAACAGTAGACGACTGCAGCAGTTTGAGTGAACAGAAAAAAAAAAAAAAAATTGTGGACTGCTGTCACTATGCGTGACAGCTGTGGTGGTCGAGTAGGTGCAGTAGTTGTGGTCTGAACCCTCTAATGAGCAGTTTCAAGAGGGATTCTCTGTGTTTTTAAATCTGCCTGTTCACAGATCAGTGGTGTTCAAAGTGACTGAATGCATGCTAGGGCAAGCTCGTGGTGACTATAACTGTGCTGGTGTGGTAGTTGAAGAACAGTAGTGCAGTGGTTGAAACCTCTCTTTTGTGTGTGTGACGGGCAGAACAAGTTTTGTAGATTGAAATGGCGTCGGTGGGTGATTCGAGTGGTGACCAGAAATCGAGTGTGATGATCTCCTCTGATTTTTTAAGTGTCCAGGTGACACCCATCAAACTTGTTGAAATAGTTTATTTTATTTCTTGTCTTTTAGTCTCGTCTTGGTAGGGTCTGTTTGGTTGATTAATGTCTTTTTTTTATTTTTCTGATTATTGTACTTCACTTACAGAGTGGCACAAGGGTCTTTTCCCCTTTTATTTTAGCCACCCTATATATACTAATAGAAGCTGGAGCCACCAGCACTGTTCCATTGCCAATCTCTTCTCCCTTCTCTCTTCTTCTCTTCTCTTCTCTTCCTCTTATTTCTGGCCGGCCACATTGTCAAGATAGTATCAGAGCGGGAATACTGACTGAGAAAACAGATCGAACAAGCTTCCTTCCTTTTCCAACTTGCTGAATCTGGGCGGATCAGAGATCTGAATCTGGGCTGAAGAAAACAGATCTACAACTGGTACAGTCCTTCCTTTTTTCTCTTCCTTACCCTCCTTGGTCGTAGACCAAGTGAAAAAACCAAATGAATCTGGGCTGCCGAATGCTGTCAGACCTTTGTGAGGTTTATACCTCTTGTTCTTTTTTGGATCGTGTGATCCTGTTCCTGTGTTAAAGTGACGGTAGGTCAAGGATGACCTGTTATCTCAATTTTTTGGCTTTATTATAAGTGTTAAGGATCTCTCCTGCTGATTAATGTTCTTAGACATTCTGAAAGGCTGGTAGGTTGAGACTGTTAAACCATACAGGTCTGAAATCTGCCGAATCTTGCCTTTTTGTCATGAAATTGGTACTGTTTGTGCTCAGACTGATTTCAAACCCAAGTGTGTGGGTGTGGACTGAGTACGTGTGTGGAGCAATTTTATTTTTGGAGTAAGGAGGGATCTTAAGTCCAATGTTTGGGACTGATTGTCTGTTTTGACCATGTCAGCTGAGAATTCTGCTACTTCGGGGGTTTCAGGAAACCATAATGGACTGAATGGGAGAATGGATATGAGTTTTCCCATGGCTGTAATCCCCTTCGATGGACTAAACTACCTTGAGTGGTCTAGGGGAATAAAACTCTACATAACAGCTAGGGAGAAAATAGGATACATTAATGGTAAAGTGAAGGAACCGAAGGGTGGAAGCGCTAAATATGATAGGTGGAACCAAGAAAATAGTATGGTTATGTCATGGCTCTTGGTTTCCATGTTGCCACAAATAAGAAAGGCATTCATGTGGGCTGAAACAGCTTGTGAAATATGGGAACAAGCGAAGTCTACTTATTCAGAGCAAAGGCACTATGCCAAGATATACCAACTGCAAGCTGAGTCCTCTACTTGCAAGCAGGGGGAGAGGAGTCTCTCAGTGTACTATTCAGATCTGACATCGATCTGAAAAGAACTGGATCACTACCAGAATGTAAATTGGAAGTGTGATGAAGATGCAAAGGCATACAAGTCACTTGTCTCTCAGCAACGTGTAATTGCTTTTCTCTTGGGGTTGAACCCTTCATACGAGTCCATGAGAGTACAGATCTTGGGAAGTAAAGACTTGCCATCAATTCAGGAGGTTTATGCCTTAGTCCAATCAGAAGAGAGTGGAAGAAGTGTGATGAATTGTGCAGAGGGTGAGCCAGTTGCCCTAGCTGTCCGGGGAAGTATAGATAATAATGTCGGAGGTTCCTTTAAGAAGGGTGATTCACAGAAGAGAGCAGATGACAAAAGTAAACTTTGGTGCACTCACTGCCAGAAAACAAGACACACCAGAGACACATGTTGGGGTCTCCATGGAAAACCTAAATGGGCATAGGATTTGTGTAAGAAGTCAACATCTGATCAGGGTAAGAAACCAACTCAGCTAATATGGCATCTCAAGAGACTAGTCCCAGTTCTGACCCTAAGGAAGAGATTATCAACTCCTTTCGTGACCATTTGGAGTTATATGGTAGGACTCTTCGCCAGATGGATTCTGGTCCTACCCCTTCTACCTCCTTTGCGTCTACATCAGGTAACACTGCCACTGCTCTCCATGTGTCATCTCATACATCTAATTCTCCTTGGGTAATTGACTCCGGAGCCTCGAACCACATGACCGGTAAGTCAAATTTATTTCAGGCATACAACCTTCTCTCTGGGAGAGATAAGGTGAGATTGGATGATGGTTCATTCTCCACCATAACCGGCCAAGGAACCATATCTCTCCCACTTGGCCTTATCCTCTCTAATGTGTTGCATGTTCCTAAATTGCCTATAAATTTACTTTCCATTAATAGTATCACTCACTCTTTGAACTGTTCAGTTACCTTCTTTCTGTCTTCATGTGTGTTTCAGGATTTGGCCTCGGGGAAGACGATTAGTAGAGGAAGCATGGTAGATGGTCTCTACGTGTTGGAGAATAAAGCTGGTCTTGCAGCTACAGAGTTCTTGAGTTCGTCCCGTGAGAGTCAAGCCTATTTATGGCACAGTCGTCTTGGTCATATTTCTTTTGAATCATTAAAAGTTATGTTTCCCAATTTGTTCAAGTCTTTGTCAATGAGTCAGTTGCAGTGTCAGACGTGTCAATTGAGTAAGCATTGTACAAACTCTTTTCTTTTGAGAAATAAAAGATCTGAATTTCTGTTTCATATTGTCTATTCTGATGTTTGGGGCCATGTTACTCTACCTACTGAGGTTGGCTATAAGTACTTCATTACTTTGATTGATGATTACTCTAGATATACTTGGGTTTACCCTATGTGATCTAGAGATGAAGTGCCGAAAATTGTGAAAGACTTTCAATGCATGGTGTTCACCCAGTTCCAAATTGAAATTCATATTTTCCAGTCAGACAATGCAAAAGAATACTTCCACAATGGTCTCACGGAATTCCTTGCTTGGAGTGGATCTATTCAACGAAGCTCTTGTGCTCGAACACCCCAACAAAACAGTTTGCTGAAAGAAAAAACCGACACCTTCTCGAAGTAGCTCTTGGCTTGTTACTCCATATGAATGTTCCAAAACGTTTTTGGATGGATGTTGTTCTGTGTGCCACGTACATTATCAACYGTATGCCATCTCGGTTACTAGAGTTTAAGGCCCCACATCAGCTTTTGTTTCCCACAGCTCCGTTGTCTCCCATTCCAATGCGTGTTTTTGGGTGTCGTTGCTTTGTTCACAACTTGTCCCCTACTCGGGGTAAACTTGATCCTCATGCTATTCCTTGTGTTTTCCTTGGTTACCCTTTATCTCAAAAGGGGTATTGTTGCTATGATCCCACCTCTCGTAAGTACTATGTCTCCGTTGACGTATCCTTCTTTGAGAATCAACCTTTCTTCTCGGTTTTTCCTCARGGGGAGAGTAGGGTTGAGGAGAAACACATCCAGGCTCAACTACCTCCTCTACCTGATCCTCCTCCATTCCATGTCTTTCTATGTCACCACAAAATCCAGCAGAGTTCAAGAGTTGTGGAACCTGACGCTATGCAACCAACATCATCGGATTCACTGGAGGCAGATCCTTCTCATCAGCCAGGTACACTTGTTCCTATTGATATGCTTGCACCTCTCAATGTTGATTCCCATGTCATTAATGATCTTGATGTTCCTATTGCTAAGAGAAAGGGTGTTAGATCCTGTACCACTAATCATCCTATCTCTCACTTTGTGTCCTATGACCATATTTCACCTTCATAACGTGCATTCCTCTCTTCTGTTGATAGTATCCCGATTCCAAAGAATGTGGCAGAAGCTTTATCCAAACCTGAATGGATAGATGCAATGAAGGAAGAAATTGATGCATTACAAAAAAATGGCACTTGGGAGTTGGTGGATCTTCCTGAAGGGAAGGAACCAGTGGGTGTTCACAGTGAAACACAAGGCTGATGGAATTGTCGAAAGGTACAAGGCCAGACTAGTGGCAAAAAGTATTACACATGTATATGGAGTGGACTATGCAGAAACACATGCCCCAATAGCCAAGATGAACTCTATCAGGATTCTTCTTCATTGGCAGCAAACTTTGACTGGGAACTTCACCAATTGGACATTAAAAATGCCTTCTTGAATGGTGACTTAGAAGAAGAAGTGTACATGACCCAACCTCCAGGTTTTTGTGCCAAAGGCAGTGAGCAAAAAGTGTGCAGGTTAAAAAAATCTTTATATGGGTTGAAATAATCACCTCGAGCTTGGTTTAGTAAGTTCCACTTAGCAGTTCAACAGATGGGGTTCAAACAAAGCCAGTCATACCACACACTGTTTGTGAAGAAACGTGAAGGGAAAGTGCAGCTTTAATTGTGTATGTGGATGACATTGTGATCAGAAGAGATTGGGAAACTGAAATACAGAAACTAAAAAAATTCTTAGCCACTCAATTTGAGGTGAAAGATCTAGGACCCTTACGTTATTTCCTCGGAATTGAAGTTGCCCACTCTAAAAAGGGCATCTTTATTTCTCAACGGAAATATGTATTGGACCTACTAAAAGATACTGGCAATCTAGGGGTGAAACCAATTGACTCACCAATTGAACCTAACCATCAGCTGGGAGACAGTCAGGGGGAGTTCATGAAAGATGTGAAGAAGTTTCAGAGACTTGTAGAGAGACTCTTGTATTTGTCTATGACTAGGCCAGATATTGCTTATGCAGTGGGTGTCCTTAGCCAGTTCATGCACAACCCTAGGACAACTCACTTTGAAGCTGCAGAGAGGGTCCTTAGATACCTCATGAAGTTTCCTAGAGCTGGTTTGTTGTTCCAGAAACATGGACATTTAAAGGTGGAAGTATATACTGATGCTGATTGGGTAGGGGAAGTTGATAACCGAAAGTCTACCAGTGGGTATTGTGCCTTTGTAGGAGGAAATTTGGTCACATGGAGAAGTAAGAAGCAAAGTGTGGTGGCTAGATCTAGTGTTGAAGCAGAATACAAAGCCGTGTCTCATGAGGCTGCTGAAATCATGTGGATAAGAAACCTGTTAGGTGAACTGGGTTTTGTAGTTAGTACCCTATGTCACTCTATTGCGATAATAAAATTGCTATCAACATTGCAACTAATCTAGTCCTCCATGATAGGATGAAACACATTGAAGTGGACAAGCATTTTATGTGGTTGTAGAACAACTTGCAGACATCTTCACCAAGGGTCTTCATCATGTGCAGCATAATGATTTGTGTGGCAAGTTGGGCATGATTGACATCTATGCTCCAACTTGAGGGGGAGTGTTGAAATAGTTTATTTTATTTCTTGTCTTTTAGTCTTGTCTTGGTAGGGTCTGTTTGGTTGATTAATGTCTTTTTTTATTTTTCTGATTATTGTACTTCACTTACAGAGGGGAACAAGGGTCTTTTCCCCTTTTATTTTAGTCACCCTATATATACTAATAGAAGTTGGCACCGCCAACACTGTTCCATTGCCAATCTCTTCTCTTCTCTAGCCGGCCACACTGTCAAGAAAACTCAATGGTGAAAACTATGTTCTGTGAGCCAAGTCGGTGGAGGTGTTTTTGAAGGCTAAGAAGAAAGTGAAACAGGTACGGGAGGAGAAACTGAGTGCTGAATCCCCAGGTTTTAGTGATTGGGAGCAAGAGGATGCTCAGATCATGATGTGGTTGTAGAACAGTATGAAGCCTAAAATCAGTATTAACTTCATGTTTTTAGATACAAGGGATATATGGGAACATGCCAAGAAACTCTATTCTGGACAAGACAACACTATAAGGGTTTATCAGCTTTATCAAGAATACTTAAGTTTGTAGCAGGGAAATCAGACCCTTGAAGAATAGTATGCCAGTATGAAAAATCTTCGCAATGAACTTAACGTCTATCGTCCCTTAACACCGAACATCAAAATTCAGCAGCAACAAAGGGAACAACTAGATGTTACACGGTTCTTGGTGGGACAGAAAGCAGAGTATGAACAGTTAGGGCACAGATATTGGGAGGATCCGCTCTCCCTACTCAAGAAGTGTTTGCCCATCTCCGTAGGATATCTCTTAGCCCCGTATAGAGTAACATAACTTCTGACAGATCAGCACTGGTTAGCACTCAAGGTGGTTCTTATGGGCACAGAGGAGGCGGTTGTACAATTAAGGGAGGCCGTGGTAATCCTATGGGTGGTCGTACTAGTGGAGGAGGTCGTAATTCAGGGGGAGGCCGTGGAAGAGGAAGGGGGAGCACAACAAGGAAGTGCACACACTGTGGAAGAGAAGGACACACAGTTAACTTCTGTTATGATTTACATGGCCCACCATCCACATGGGCTAATCATGCAGCTACTGTTGGTAGTGAAGTCGGTGATACTCAACCAGTTGATCCAGCATCTTCTACAGTCACAACTATTTCTGGGAAGGAGATGATGAGTATTCCCAGAGAGGAGTATGACAGATTTCTTTAGGCCACTTCACAGCAAAACACCGCCACCCTTGCTCATTCAGGTATAGCTTGCCTAACATCCAAACCTTCACCCTAATCGCATGAATTGATAAAGGCATTGGAGAATGGGCCCCGGTGATGTCTCCTTCCCCAATACAGGACACACTTGAAGAGACTTTCTAACACCCCTATCACCTGACACTGAGTGGGCCCCACTCCCCTCTTTCTTTTTCGAGCTCTCCCCCAAATCCCACTAAAACCGATATCATTTTTTGTTCCCAAAAAACCCTCAACTTCATCCTCCGAAACTATCTCTAAGAGTAATCTTTTCGACTTCCACCTTCTCGAACCGGATGGGGCTCGAGATACACTTCCTTCCTCTTTACTCGAGAAGAGGATATCAAGCCAACCTCCAAGGTAAGTACCTTCGATAACCACTCTTAAATCGAAAAGTTCTCCGCCAAAGTGAAGCAAAAGGGATGTTGGAACAAGATGAATGTCCTCCACCTCAATTAAGATAACGCGTGCTCATTAAGTTCTTCCAATCCAAAGTTCTTGAATCGACGAACCTAAAAATCCCACAAGCGTCATCGATATCCCTGAAAGTTTGGAAAATCCAGGCATGGGGAGGAATGCCAAAAACGTTAATTCAGACAAAACTTGAAGACCCCATGTTTCTCAGCACACCAACAAGAGGATTCCACCTCCCCAGTCTTAACTGTATTTCTATTTTTTAGTTTCAATTTTCTCAGTTTAAAGGATTCGAATTATGAGATGGCTGCAGTTTCAGTAATTGCTAAATCTTTATCATGGTGTTTGGTTTTGTAGTCATTTATGAGATTGTTTATTAAATAAACATTTCCTTGGTTTACATGAGAGCCAACCATTGGGGGAAATACCATTTTTAATGTTTTCCCAAACACCCAGCCGTTTATTTACTCTTCATCTTATGTGGTGCCTAATGGCGTCTAATGCCACCTAGCTGTCAAACAACACCAAATAAATATGTTGAACAAGATAAGAGAGGAGGAAGAGAGTAAGAGAAGAAGAGAAGAAAGGAGAGGCGAGAGGACTGAATGCCTCAAAAGAATACTTCAGGCGAGTGAAGCATTTGTTATTTATACTATACTGATCGTACAACATAAAGAATGGAAAAATTACAGAAATACCCTTGTGGTACTAAACCTGTGTACAACAACATCTGTCAACACTCCCCCTCAAGTTGGGGCATAGATATCAATCATGCCCAACTTGTCACAGAGATCATGATGTCT
>NW_010729308.1:52278-68586 GCF_000365185.1 Nelumbo nucifera
GGTTTTACAGTTTTCATACAACTCCTTAGTAGAAAGAAAGATACAAGGTGATAGTTCACCACACACCTAATCGGCTGACACCAACTTCAGGGTAGCCGAATAGTCACTGAGATCAACAATGTAGCCGAACAGCAAGAACAGTCAATGGGAGAAAAAAAAAACTTCAATCCATCAACAATGTAGCCGAATAGTAGTAACACACAAGAGGAGAACACCACATTTGGATTTTTAGGGCACCATCAATCCATCGAAGGGTGCAAGAAGAAAACAACAAAAAAACAACCTCAGTTGAATACCAAGGCACCCGAACAGTAGATGGACAGTACCTTCTTAAACGCCAGCCTCTCTGCAAACCAGAACATCCTCTTCGTACATCAGGTGACAGCCTCTCTACAGCCGAGCAATCAAGGAAAACAGCATCTGAGCTGGAAGATGAAAAGACTTTGTACCAGAACTCTTTTTTGCGCTAGGAAGCTGAACAGTCAGGCCGGCACCTTCTTCCTTCTTGAAGTCGAACATCAGGGATACAGCTTCTTGGAGATGAAGAAGCAACCTACTCGGCATTGGAGAATGACCTCAACTAATTTGTTTTCAGGCCTGGACAAACCCGCTCTGATACCATGTTGAACAAGAGAAGAGAGGAGGAAGAGAGAAAGAGAAGAAGAGAAGAGAGGAGAGGCGAGAGGACTGAATGCCTCAAAAGAATACTTCAGGCGAGTGAAGCAGTTGTTATTTATACTATACTGGTCGTACAACATAATGAATGGAAAAATTACAGAAATACCCCTGCGGTACTAAACCTGTGTACAACATCCGTCAACAAAATATTTATCAACCACTTTCTCATTTTTCAAGAAAAATACAGTACAAAGTGTTTATTAAATAAACAACCACAATACTAAACAGCCCCTTTGTTTTGGTGAAGTTTATACATACATGTAAATCTGTCTAGAACAGCAGAATTGAATGAGAATGGAATGAATTACTTTTTTCACTACAGTTGTCTTTGAAATCAGTGTTTGAGAAATACAAGATTTCTTTCTCTTTGTTATTTTCTCTCAGAGAACCATTCAACCTAAAAGCTTAAGCTGTTAGGTGAGGTCCTTGAATAGGTTGATATTCTCTAATGCATCCCCTCACATGAAAGCTCATTGGGCTTGAAGCGTGAACAAGCACAGGCCCACCCACACCTTGTGCTGAAACTTATTTAATTATAATAGGGGTAACAAGGACCGAACATTAGACCACTTGGTCAAAATGGCTCTGATACCATCTCAGAGAACCATTCAACCTAAAAGCTTAAGCTGTTAGGTGAGATCCTTGAATAGGTTGATATTCTCTAACATTTTCTAATGGTTTTCTGCTTCTAGAAGCAACCCAGAAACTATTCTCTGGATTTTCTCCTAGATTCAGAGCAATACTTTGTTGAATTTTGAAGCAAGACTACCCATCAACCTTGTTTCTATCTACCAGCCCCTACATTACAATCATAGGCTACCATTCCCACTTTTGCAACCACCAAACATCCCTAACACCAACATGTGGACAATGCAGAAAGTTGGACAAGTTGCAGATCAGATGGTAGGAGAAAGTTGGATGGCTTGTGTGTCTGCCAACACAAGTGCAATGCCACACATGTTCAATATAGACCCTTATATGTCCTCAATGGCTCTTTCGGAATGGTTATAAACTTATAATTGCTGCTAGTAGAATTAGAAGGAAGATACAGAAAGAAGATTGGAAACCCTGAATCACTCAAAAGGGGCCTATAATCACTCTAGGACATTGGAATCACTCATGACTCTTAGCATAAAAAGTAAGAACTCAAATTAACTCAATTTATTTATTACTAATTGAATTTCGTAAAAGAACTACATACGCATAGAGAATCCTACCAAAACTAAGAAATCAAAAAACTAGAAGTATACCACTCCCATACTACAACTGAGCCAATCCTACTAAAACTATGAAATCAGAACTAAAATTCTATCATTCTCATATGACAAAATGAAAACTAAATAACACCTAAACTACTTAATCAATGACTTGGAAACTTGGGGAAAAAAAGTTGATAAACTAGGGTAGACCCCACAGACAGAGAAGAGAGGAAATGAAAGGACAGGAAAAAAGGAATTTTGATAAGAATTGGAATGGATTAGTCAATGCCCTATTCCTGTTTCAGATCTACTTGAAAGACCATCTCTAATAGGGAGAATGGGATATCAAATGATTTTCATTTATATAGCTATAGAAATAACATAGCTAAATGTTAAAGCTCTGTCCTTTGTACCAAATCTTGCATCTTGCAGTAGGAAAAGGTTCACAATTTATGCTAGACGGAGTTATGAAAAACAGTGATAGAAAGAGAAATGAAACCAAGTGTCACTACAGAATCTCGTAATGTTACAATGCAATATGCATAAGATACAGATTCATCATCAATTCATAAATCCAAGTTCCAAATAGAAAACAATATAAGTTTAAAAAGAAAAACAAAAAACTTTTATGTTTCTAAAAAATAAAATATGCTGAATATGAAGTAACACACTGGTTTTAAGCAACAAACTATATACACCTACCCCAGTTCTTCCTGCTACCAAGAATTCCATGCAAAAGAACAGCTGTTGGTGGATCAGGTATAGACTTGTCCATAACAGAACTCCATCTGACCTGCACTCAAAAAGATTTATATGTTTCAGATTAATCTTTTTTTTTTCTTCTTTCCTTTCATTAAGTGAGTGTAAATAGAATTATATATGTAATTCCAAAAAAGGGAACAGGCAGTATTCTGGAGGCTAGACTTTTTATAATTAAACAAAGAGAACTCCATACAAAGAAAAATATTATAACCAAGAGCAAGAGTATCACGAAATTACTCAAAATAAATAACCCCATCAATAAAACAACATTTAATTACAAGATCTGACAACAACCTCAAATCCTGCCAGATTAGCCAACCTGTCTGCAGAAAAGCAAATTGTGCATTCAGTACTCTCCCCGTTGTTGAATTTGGTATCAGATCAATAGTTATACACCATCTAGTATCAGAGCAATCAGTTCTATATAGCACTACCACCCTCCCTAATGTCCTCTACCTCAAATTCAGTTACCCATTAACTTCCTTTCACCTATGTTGAGAAGTTTATTCCTTTATTTATGCTGATTTGTCATTATTCTTATGTTTTCTTTATTATTTTCAGAGTTGTACAGTGATTACAATAGGGCTGCACATGCATCCCTAAGAGGATTCTCTTCTCCACATTCCTTCTCTCTTTTGCCTTCTTTCTTCTCTTTTTGCTGCTGAATTTTCATCAACTACTGCATATTTTATTTAGATTAGAACTCTAATCTGATTGAGCTTTTCAAGTTGGTATCAGAGCATGGTTTTTCTCTTTTCGTTCTTACATTTTGACCCATATACTGCTCAGATCAGCAGGGTGTATGGGGCTGTAATTTGCTGATCATTATTGCTTTTTTTCAAGTTGTTATCAGAGCATAGCTTTTTCTTTTGCTGATCATTACAGCTTGGATCACCTGGTTTATATGAAGAGTTTTGGTTTCAGATTCAGATTTGAAGCCTAGAAGATGTTCTAGAGTTTCTGCCCATAAAACCAACAAAACAATATATTTTTTTTATCATCAAAGACTGGAGACTAGTTGCCTTTTTGGGGTATGGCCCTTTGGCTCTGTTTGATCAGTGGAAGCCTAAGAAACGAGTTGCAGTATTCTGCTTTGTTTTCTGGGTGTCTACAGGTTGCAGCTCCTATTTTTCTCTTTCTCCAGCCTCAATTCAGGTGAGGTATATTATGTGGAAACCTAGAAGTTGATTGTAGATCACTTATATTGGTGTGACAGAATTTATGGGATCAACTCAAATGGCATTTGTTGAAGGTAAATATTGAATGGGGTTTTGGTTCGAAGTGAATGTGCAAATGCAAGAACTAGATTATTAGAGTGGTATTGCAGGAGTGATATGTAAGATTGATATGGAGAATCCACATAACCATATCGAATGGGCTTCCTGGAGGAGGTGTTGGCAAGGATGGGATTTGGGGATAAATGGAGAAGCTGGATATTTGCCTGTATATCCTTAGTTTCCTTTTCAGTTTGAGTTAATAGGGTATTAACAGAACATTCCAGTTCTTCTAGGGGATAGGACAAGGTGATCTCTTGTCTCCTTTCCCTTTTGTGTTGGCGATAGAAGTGTTGGGCAGGCTAATTGACAAGGGGGTGGATGCAGGGTTATTGGAAGGATTTAAGGTGGGAAGAGGAGTAAGAGTACCATACTTGCAATATGCAGATGATATGCTGCTTTTGTGGATGCATCAGTGCAGTAAGTTTTGGATTTGAGGGCAATTCTTAAATGTTTTGAGCAGTTAGCAGGATTAAAATTAATCTAAGCAGAAGTACCATGATGGGGGTGGGAGATATACAACAGTCATTGATTGAGGGTTGTGCTAGGGCATTGGGGTGTTTAGTGGGGGAGTTCCCTTTCACATAGTTGGGATTACTGATTAGGGAAAGAGCAGCAGCTCCTTCCACTTGGCAACCAGTGGTGCAAAGAATTGAGCAAAGATTGGCAGGTTGGAAAGGAAGGTATGTTTCTCTTGGAGGGATGATTACAATCACCAAATGTGTCCTTTCTAATTTGCTGCTATATCATTTATCCTTATTTAAAATTCCAGCTTTGGTGGCAGATGAGATTGAAAATGTGCAAAGGGACTTTCTTTGGAATGTTAAGGTGGATTGAAAGAAGCATCATTTGGTGAAGTGGGAGTGGCTGTGTAGATCAAACAAGGGAGTTTGGATGAATGGCTGAGAAGGTGGAGAGAAGGGCTTTGTAAAGTTTGTCCGAGGTTGTATAGTTTAAGCAGAAAACAATGTCACCATTGCTCAATGTTTTGAAATAAAGCAAGGGAATGAGGTTTGCTCTCCTACTTTTAGAAGGCTGCTCCTAGATTGGGACGTGGAAGAACATAGAGAGCTGCTGGATAGGCTTCAAGAGGTGGAGTTGAATCAAAAGAGGACAGATTCGAGATGGAGGAAGGAGTGCAAAAAAAAGTAGATTGACAATGAAATCTTTCTACAAAGCATTAACAAGAAACCAGACAAAAAGCTCTCAAGCATCAACTGTTTGGGGAAATCCAATGCCACCGAGAGTGGAAGCCAGTGGCTTTGGACAGTTGACCATTTGGTCAACTGTCACTGACCCGGACAGTTGGACCATTTGGCCTGGAAACCAGCCAGGGTACCGGTTCCATTCAGTCCAAAACTGCTATTTTAAGGAAAACCATTGAAACAGTCAGAGAACCGCTGACCAAGGTAATCAACCTGTCAACCCAATTGGCCCAGGCAGCAGTTAGTGGTTTGCAAATAAAAATAATTAAATTAACAAAATTTATTTAAAACAAAAATAAAAGGAAAAAAATGACTTTTATCCTAAGTGTAAGACCTATTTGACAAAGACAAATGATTTTCTCTTTACTCTTACTCTAGGGTTTCTCTGTTTCTCTTTCTCAAGTCAAGGTCTCAAGACACCAGCAGCTGGACTATGGAGTAGTGTCAGTAACCATCACATGCCACGGCCACCACAACTTGCAGCGGCAAGCCAATAACCACAACTTAAGTTTTTCAGTTTTTCTTTCTCTGTTTCTCAAGTCAATTCATGACGCTCTATTTCTCTGTCAAGGACTGTGGAGCAGTGCTGGTAGCCACCACTTGCAGTGGCGACCACCAGGTGGCTTTTTCCTTTGTCAAATGTCTAGGCTTCCGGGGTTCTAAGTCTGTATTCTGTAACATTCTCTAACGACTTGATCTCTGCAACAGGGTCTACCTCTTGCAACGGCAACCACCTCTTGCAGTGGCAACTGGAACCATGAAACAAGTATATTTTCTTAGTCCCTGAGAACTGAATCATGGAGGTTTGGTCCGATTTTTATTTATTAAATATATACTTTTAAATTTTTTATTTATTAAACATATACTTTTAAATATTCATATATTTATTGTTATATTTAATTATTTATGGCATCATTAGATCCCTAATGAGTTCATTTGCTTGGTGGGAGCATTGGCAAAGAGGGGACTAGTAAGGGATTGTAGATATGAGTCAATTGATGAACAAGTTGGGATTAGGCTGAAGATTATTGCTTATAATTAATGAAGTCAAGATGTTACCAATCATTTCCAACACTCGAAGAAAATGACATCCCTACATTTTAGTGTCGTGCTAAAAGCAATATGCGAATTCAGGAAAGATATTGTATGCCCCGGTGACTTTACGGTGGTTCTTCCCACGATAGAAAACAGCCATAAATACTATCCTTAGTTTGAAGTAATTCTTTGTAATAACTTCAGATATTTTTGGTTATAGATACACATGTCCATACATGGGTACCATCTGATGAACAGGTTCCATATTGGGGAAGGAAGTCTTCCACTACCCAAAATGTTATGTGTACATGTTCCTTTGACATGTTATTCATGTTTGTTTGAGCAGGATGGAAGGGAGCTGCTCAAGATTCAAGGGTATTCATTGAGACATTTCAAAACCTATTTCCTATCCCACCTGAAGGCTTGCAAGTTAACAACCAGGATTACGCATGGTATCAATCTTTAATTCCACCGAAATCTAACACTTGTCCTCTTGTTGAGTTGGAAAATATTATGTAGTTGATTCCAGTTACAAAAATATGCCTGGTTTCTGATGTACAAGAGCATTGGTGCTCTAGACTTTGTGGGAGGAAAGAAACACAAGAATCTTTGAAGGGAAGGAAAGAAGCAAGGAAGCTATTATTTGAGAGAATCACAGTGAAGGTTGCACATTGGATTGGGTGACGACTTTGGATTTGTTTTCAGACTTCACGATGGATATTTTTTCAGAAAATGCGGTGCATTTTCAGCCTCTTCTTCTAAGAAATCAAAGCTGATAAAGGAAAGGATGCCACCAGAAAGGGGCAAGATAAAAGTTGAACTTTGATCGAAGCAGTAGGAGAAATCCTGGTCCTTCTAGGATAGAAGTAATAAGAGATGAGAATGGTTTTTTACTTGCGATGTACTCGGTCCCAATATGGGAAGGAGACCCCATCAAGGAAGAACTGAAAGCAGCAGTGGTTGGGGTGCAGAAGGCAAACGAATTGGGGTTTGACAAACTAGTTATTGAAGGAGATTTCAAAGTAATTATAAGTTGGTTATCGAAAAGGATTGCGGCAAACTGGAACTACAGAAATGAAATAAGATGTTTTGGCTCGCATTCTAGAGAATTGTAATTGGTAATACCATGGGTACAAAGATCAGCTGACATTTTGGTTGATGGATTAGCAATACAAAGGGACTAGGCAACAAATGTTTATCTTTGTTTTTTTTTATCAGCAAAGCATATTCAATAATTAAATTTGAAGTTAAATTTTAGTACAGCTGTTGGACCATTTGCATTCTCATGATGAAGTTCCCAAATTGATAGGTTAGTTTCATTAGATGATCCACACCCAGTTTAATAACTTGTATCAAAATATTCCAATTAGATAATGCTATGGAATATGTTAAGAAGAGTCTTGCTACTCAGTGTTTTAAAAGAACAAGGCACAAAAAGGCACAGGGGCCAATTTGCACCTGAGGCGCAAGGGGAAGCGTGTGCCTTTTTGAAGCAAGGTGCAAAAATACAAAAAAAATGCTAAAAAGCAAAAAAAAAAGTCAGAAAATTCAAAAAAAATGCCAAAAAATCAAAAAAAAAATATGAAACATAATTTTAATAAAAAATGTAAAACTTAAATTTTAAAATAAATTATTTAAAAAACCTATTATATAAAATTAAAATACATAAACATAACATGCAAAGCATATTCAAATGAAATTTTAAAATTAAAATCAAGCATATAAAACATTTTCAAGCATGTAAAACCCACAATCTCTTTTTTTCCTCAACTGCATTACTTCAAGTAGCTAATGTGATGTAAAACATATTACATTCCTGATTCTACGAGCTGCCTTTGTGCCACGCCCCTCGAGGCAAGCCCGAACAAGTCTATGTTAGGGTCTTAAGTTCTTAGTTCTCACAAAAAAAATAATGATTTTATAATTTTAATTGCCTTTTTAGAAGATATTTTATTAGGATGAATGAATAAACAACATTAGCAAAAAGGAGGAAACAAGGTTCCCATACAGAATGATACATCCATAGAGATATAATACTAATACTTTTGGGAAACAAGGTTCCCACCTCTCTCTTCCTTCTTTTTAAAACCTACTAATGCCTATTTTATAACTCCTTCCCCCCTCCTTTCTCTACCCTACCCATGGTCTTCCGCCTCCTTTAAATTTTCCTCCGCGTGGATATCTACCACCCATCCACTCAATCTTAAGCCTTCCACATGACCCTCTCTTACTAATTTACCTACTACCTCATCCTCTTCTTCTTCCTCTCCTCCCCTAGACTAACTCTTTGACTTCCCCCCATTCCACTGTCTCCTCCTTCACCCTGCCTCCGAAGATTCCCACATCTCTGTCACCACCTCTCCCCTTTGCTCTTAAATGTGTTCCATCTTCTCCTTCCACAATAAATCTTGACTTGTAATATTCCCCTGAAAAGTTAAGCACCATCCTAAATGGAATGGCAAAGACGTCCTCTGTCTCGATCAATATCCTCACCATATCCAATTTCTCCTAGGATCTATTTTTGTCATCATAATTCAAAAATCTTCCACACATGTTGTTGATCTCCACAAATGTTAGAACTCTCCATGCATGCAGATGTATTCCAATCACCCCAATCCACATTTCCTATTTCCTTCTACCACCAAGCACTTCCCCTACTGCCAGGAACCACTAGTCGAGACACAAATAGAGATCTCTCTTTCTTCATCTCTCAAACTCCAGGACCCATTTAACTTCCTCACCCCCAAAACCCTCTCTTCCCCATTCTAGATTTTCCCAAGCTTTAAGTTTTTCTATCTCCATTTCTTTCCCACCAAACTAGCATATAACACCCCATTCCCATACCAACCCTATTGATGTCAACAAAAATCTCTGCTATATCCATTTTTGAGGGGGAAGAATGAGGGGTATTGGTGTTCTCTAATAAGAAAATTGGGGTTGGGTAGACTAGAATTAAGGAATTCAGCTTTCTCTCCAATAGTATAATAAGCCCCACACACCCCATTCACCTCCTCCGAATAGGCAGCAACCTGATCCTCCATTCAAATCAAGCCCAGGAAACGACTTTTGGGGTTCCCCACTTAGTACCCCTCCCTCCTCCATGTGGCTTTCTTTGGACATTTTTGCCCCCACCCCTTCATTCGAATTTTCCTTTTAACCTAGATCGAAATCTTCTCCTTTGACTTTCTTCTCTTTTTTACTATTAACCTCCTCAACATCCTCTATTACAAACATTGCATTATAGGGAAGATGGTTTTGGAGATTTTATAGTGAACCAAACATTCTATGGAGAAAGGTTATTGAGGAGAAGTATGGCTTAAGAAGCAACAGGTGGGACATGATGGATCCCAATCTTCCTTATGGATGTACAGTGTGGAAAGTCATTTATAGAGCTTTTGATAAGTATACTGAAGGCTTAAAGCTCAAAGTGGAGGATGGGGAGGAGGCTGTGTTTTTTGGTTGGACCCTTGGGTGTGGGGATAGTGCTATAAAAGATGTGTTCTCGCTTTAACGTGGCTGCAAACAGGTCAGCCTCAGTTGCAGATTGTGATGGAGAACAGTATCATTATTTGGCCACCCTCCAAGAGAATTTTTAATTGATTAGGAACTGGATTTGGTGGCCCTTCTGTATGAAGCCCTTCAAAATCAACAGCTAAACCTGCAAGTTCAAGATACAAGATGTTCGAAGCGGACAAAATCTGGGGAGTTCTTTGTGAATTTCTTCTATTTGGATCTTGTTGGTGAGGCAAGATCTTTTTTTCCCTAGCAAGATCATTTAGGAAAATGCAGCCCCCTCCAAAGTAAAATTCTTCCTTTGGGTAGCTGCTTTGGAAAAATTCTTAACAAAGACCATGCTGTTGAAGATAAATTTCTGAGAAGTGAAATCAATGAATTTATTCTCGGACTTCACTCACGATGATATAAACAGATTGTAGGACACAGTTATATCTTTCCAGGGATATCCATTGGTTTTTCAATGGACTCCAAGGTCAACCAACAGTTTCACAGATCACTTATCAAAGCAAGGGGTAAACAGGGAACAATGATTCTGTGCCAACTTGTAAAGTAAAAAGTTATAGCTTTTCTGTTAGCTGATGTCCTGTGCTTAAGTTTGTTTTGGGTAGCCGAAGCTACCTAAAAGCGGTAAATTTATCTCTTTATTAATAAATTTTTTGTTGCCGATCAAAAAAAAAGACCTTGCTGTTGAAGAAAGGTTTTATTGTTAGAGATTTTCTTTGTACTTTTTGTAACTACAAGGAGACTTTTTTTGATAAATAAATTCATTTCCATTAAATTAATGATTGGTTACAAGAAAGTCCCTTTAGAGGCGCAAGGTGCCGCCTCTCCTAACAGCAAATACAAGAACTATAACAGAAATTACATGAATGTTGATGTTAAAACAAGAGTTACAGTTGTGGTAACTACAAGGAGACTTCAAGTCACTTATTTCTGCACTGTAGCTTTAGTGCTTCAATATGGAACTATTTTCTTGGAGCTATTTTCGGTGCAAGATCTATTAAAGGGCTGGGCCAGCTGGCATGTCCTGGGTATGTCTAGAAAAGGAAAGATTTGTTGGTCTGCAATTTTGTGGGCCATTTGTCTTGAAAGAAACTGCAGAGTCTTTGAGCAGAAGGTGCTGACAGAATCAGTGGTGATTAATGCAGCAGTAGGGTTCTTAAAGGACTGGCTGTCTGTCCATAGTATATTTAGAAATGATACTTTTTCTTCTTTTTGAAGGTGTAATTTTTTGGAGGTCCCTAATTGGGTGTTATATACAGTTTCTCATTGTACAGAGGACCATACTTTAGATTTCAATACAATTTACTATACTTTACCTTTCTCAAAAAAAAGACATTGTTAAACCAAAATATTCATTTTGTGTGTTTATATACTATATTCTTCTTTTTATTGATAAAGTTTGTAAATAAAGTAGAAAAAGAAAGGGAAAAACAAAGAAGGTCAGGAAACCTGTCTTACACAATAGAAAGAAAGGAGAAAGTAGGGGGAAGAAGAAAAGTAGGTTTCAAGGAAGGAATACGATCTGTATATCCCTTCCTCTTGACCTGCACTATAGCATTGTTCATTAAACATGCAAAAATTACAAAAATGCCCATATTAATTGATTCTTAACATGGAAATACCAGATTATATCAAATGACTAAAATTCCCTTGTGAGCAAACATTTCAACACTGCCCCTCAAGCTAGAGCATATATATCATAGAGTTCCAGCTTGTTACAAATATAATCCATCCTAGTATGACACAAGCTCTTTGTAAACAAATCTGTCAGTTGTTCTTCTGACTTGACATAAGGAATCACAATATCTCCATTTGTCACCTATTCTTTTACAAAATGGCAGTCAACTTCTATATGTTTGGTCCTGTCATGGAAAACTGAGTTGCAAGTAATATGAGTACCAACTTGATTATCACAAAACAACTTGGTAGTAGGCTTCCAATAAGAACACCTATTTCTTGAAGGAGATGTTTCAGCCATATCAACTCACAGGTGGTGTGGTCCATTGCTCTATACTCAGATTCAGCACTACTTCTAGCAACTACACTTTGCTTCTTACTTTCCCAAGTAATGAGATTATCACACAACAAAGTAAAGTACCCTGTAGTAGACCTGTCCATTGAAGAACCTGCCCAATCTACATCAGAATATCCCTCTAAGGTTAGTCTCTCCCTTTCTTGTATAGTAATCCCCAGCCTGGGGCACCTTTCAGGTATCTTAATACTCTTACAACACCTTCCAGTGAATGACTGTGGGATTCTGCATGAACTGACTCAGAACCCCAACATTGAAGGAGTTATCAAGACAAGTGATGGTGAGATAAATCAACTTGCCAACTAATCTCCTATACCTTCCAGGATCATCGAATGGTTCCCCCTGGCTATCAGTCATTTTTCACATTAGGGTCCATAGCAAGGAGATTCTCCACTTCGAACGGGCTACTTCAATACCCAAGAAATACTTTAAGGATCCTAAGTCCTTGGTTTGAAAGTGTTGTTGCAAAATTTGTTTCAAACCATCAATTCCATTAGCATCACTACCAGCATAGTTGTCAAGGCGATGCCTAGGCGGCAAGGCGCCCTTGGAGGCTCTCCTTGCCCAGTCGCCAAGTAATTTTGTGCACTATGTTAAAAAATACTTTTATATTTTTAATTTTTTTACATTATAATTATAAAATAGGCATTATTAAACTAGAATACTCATTTTATGTGTTTATGTACTAACTTCTTTTTATTATTTTCTTATTTGTTAGGGTTTAATCAACACAAACATTGCTAACTGTTGTATTGAAACCATGGTTCAAAGTATCGATACACCTCTGTGTATCGGCAGAGGTGTATCAGCACTTATAACGATACTCCCCCTATTTTTTTATTTCTTTGGTTTTCAATTTCATTTTTAAATACACGCACACACACACACACACACACACACATATATATATATATATATATATATATATTATTTTAAAAAAACGGGTTCCCAAAAACACCTGTAAACATGTGTATTGGGGCGCAAAAGATACAATACAATACACCCAATACGGGGCGTATCATATCGAAGTTTTGATCCTTGATTGAATGCTCAAAGATTTCAGAACCTGAACCAATAAGCAAGGGAAAAAACTTAAAATTTTGTCTAATCAACACATTTTCTTCTCAGATCTTCTTCTTCTTCCACCTTTTCTTTTCTTTTTTTCCTATAACAAAAGTAGGGGGTTCATCCCCTATATTTTTTTAATTTTCTTTCCTTTGTTCCTTTTCTTCTCATGAAATGTTGATTTTCTAAACTACCCTAGGATATATGGTTTTACTTAAAAAAAATCCATCACCTAAGCGTCACCTAGGCGCCCGCCTAGGCAACTAGGCGCCCGCCTAGGCAACTAGGCGCCCGCCTAGGCAACTAGGCGACAAGGCGCCCCCCTGTCGCCTAGCCTCAAAAACTATGACTACCAATAGTTATTATGTTATCAACATACACTACCAAAATGATCTTCCCAAATGTGGTATCCCTGCCGAAGACTTAATGATCAACTCCACATTACTGGAGACCAACCTCCTATACAACACTATTGAACCTACCAAACCAGGCTCGTGGTGATTGCATGAGTCCATAGAACTTTTGTATGCACAACCTTCTTCAAATCAATCTTCTTGTTTAATTTTTTGCATTTACCCAATGGAAAAATCATAATCTCTTCCTTCGTGTACCTCAACTTCCTCAAACCCTTGTTCCCCATGCACATCGACACCCACATCCTTAGATTCTCAGTAATTGGAGAGATGCCTCCCAAAATCCAGAGAAGGCTACTTCTAAAGGAAATCAAAGAACTTAACAGGAAGGATCTTAAGAAGATAACGGTCCAACTCTTGTCTAGAGGAACTCTATATCTCCAGTTTTCCATATTTCATCATAATTTATTATTCAAACTTCCACTAAGCACAACACATATTAAGAAGATATAATATGTAATAGACACCCAAAGAGATGAATCCCAAACATCCATAAAGAGGAGGCTGCTAGCTAAGGAAAAAAGAATAGGGAGGATTTTAAAAGGGTTTTCATTGATCTTGAACTAGAGGAGCTCTTTATCCCCATTTTTCACATTTTACCATAATTCGTTTTTTTTTTTATCAGCAAGGGTAAATTTTATTAAGCATTATATAAAACTTGAGATTACAATTATGTGGGTAAGTTGCCCACACCCATAGGAAAACCAAATACAACTAGAACTGCAGTCCCCAAACCCAGCCTTACAATTTAGCCCAAAATAATCCGTTATTGAAACTTCAAAAAAAGCATATACCACGTTAATAAGACATAATATAGAAGAGACACTAACTCTCAAACAATGGAACATAGCTTCTAGAATTGAAAATGTGTTCAAACTCAAATAAGATCAAAATTGCAATGCATGGATAACTAGGTAATGTATGGACATACAAGTGCTCCTTGGACAAGATCATAAGCCTGCAAAAATATCATAACACATAATTAATGTGAGAATAAACCAATATTAGTACATAAAAATGACTGAGTAAAATGTTTTCCCAAAAGCATAACAACAACATCCTCAAACAAAATCAGTGACAACAAATGAAACAGGAAACTCTTTAAGTACCAAGATTCCAGAAGGTTTAGCCACATCTTGGCCACGAGAAGAAGGTCTCTCCTCCACTAAAGCCATACAAATGCTTGGTCTGATAATTCCATAAGATTTCTTTGAGTGTGTTAGAGATAATCGACCACCGCAATCATCCTAAAACCAGAAGAAGCAAATTGATAAGAACATAAACCCAGAAAATATAGAAAATTACTTTGTCCTCACTATCTAGGGGCCACTTCTTGGTGTGATGGTAAAATCTTGGGGTGATGAGTAAGAGAATGCAGGTTGAAGTCTGAGAGCAGCCACTTTGTGCCAAAATAAATGACAAAGGTTAGGTTGTATCAAGTCCACCCTTCCCAAAACCTGAGATAGCTAGGGCCAATATTGGATAATGGACTTTACTTTGGTCCTCATTGTTTCTGTTTTTCTTTTTTTTTCTTTTGGTCATAAAATGAAATTTGAGCTACACATAGCTGGGACCAAAGGATGTCAAGGCACAAGGCAAGGCATGCACCCTTTTGAAGAAAAGCACAAATGTATTGAATTTTTTCAAAAAAAAAATAATTTGAAAATACAAATAAAATAATAATGATTCAGAAATTAAATGCATACTTGAATTTTACAAAAATTAAATGTTTTAAAAAGCCAATTATCTCAAGTTAAAATATATATATATATATATATAAACATAACATATAAAACATATTCAAAGTGAAAATGTAGAAATAAAATCAAACAAAACATATAAATATAGAAGCACTCAACAATTCAAGCATCTGAAATTTTCAATTTGTTTATTTCTCTCCCAATTGCATTAATCCAGGAAGCTAATGTGATTTTAAACATCTTGCATTCCTGATTCTACAAGATCAGCTCTCCAGCTCTATAAAGGCCCTTTAGCCAAACCCAAACAAGTCCATGCGAGGGTCCTAATTGTTTTGCCTCTATAGAAAAGAATGTTTTGTGATTTTAGGATTATTAATCAAATATTATTTGATGAAGAATGTCTTGTATTAAGAAGAATGAGAAAACACTAGCAAAAGGGTTAAGGGGATTCTGTCAAAGTGTCGGCAAGCACAAGAAACCCACTACAAGAAAGATAAATCCAATAAGAATAGAGAGGAGAATGAGAAAGATACATTAAGGTGCACAAACTGTGAGAAACCCAAACACAAAAAGATATGTTGAGATAATGTTGGCAAGCCCAAAAAGTTCTACCAGAAGCCTGAGAAGAAGTATAACTCAGCTAATATTGCGACCAACTCACCTCCTCAAGACTCTCAGATCAGTGTTTTAAAAAGCCAACCAGGTGGCTGAACCATTTTTGCCTCTGGGTTGCAGTTCAGCAATTTGACTGTCCGGGTCAGACAGGTCAGACCATGACAAGACAGCACATTACATATGTTTGCTGGAACACAGCAAACATATAGATGATTATAAAATAATGTTACATGAATGGACTAGAATGCCCCTGATAGTGATGGGACACCTAGACAAATAAAACAAATAAAACATTAAACAAGTTTAGGCCCAATAACTAAGAACTAAAGACACAAATATGACTAACATAAACACTAAAACAGTTGAACCAACACTCCCCCTCAAGCTAAGCATGGATGTCAGTCATGTTTAGCTTGCCAAGTAAGTCTGAGAACTTCGTTGAAGCTAGTCCTTTAATTAAAACATCTGCAATCTACATCTCGGAAGGAGTATAAGGAATACAGAGTTTTCCTGAAACGATTCTTTCTCTAACGAAGTGTCGGTCAATCTCAATGTGCTTCGTCCTATCATGTTGCACTGGGTTATTTGCAATGTTGATGGCAGCCTTGTTGTCACAATACAGCCTGAGAGGACACTTGACCTTTATCCCGAGCTCACCAAGAAGGGTCCTAAGCCACAGTAGTTCAGCAACACCATGAGCCATAGCTCGATATTCTGCCTCTGCACTTGATCTAGCAACCACATTCTGCTTTTTACTTCGCCATGTAACCAGATTTCCTCCAACAAACGTGCAATACCCAGAAGTAGACTT
>NW_010729308.1:81289-167104 GCF_000365185.1 Nelumbo nucifera
AATAAGATGAAAATCCTAGGCAATCACACCAAATTCTGTAGAGAAACAAAGAAGCTTCCCCCCCCCCCCAAGTTAGCTTGCCAAAAAGAAGTTAGATTAGAGAAAACCTACTCCAAACAATTACAAACATAAAGTCAAACAAAGGGAAATTACTAGACTAAGACTTGTCCTGAATATAACCCCTAAACATGCAAAATTACAAAAATACTGTAGCTGTCCAGAAATGTGAAAAAAGCTAGGTTCTGTCCAATAGCAGACTCAACCCCACAAAAAGCATCTTAAGGTGGATGAAGACTCTAGGGTCATCCTAAGTGGATCCACTGCTAACCCAGCTCCCATGGGGGCCCATGTCATTAGAATGATGCCAAATAAGCATAGGAGCAACTTTGGTTCTCTTTTGATATGCCTTAAGTTGATTCCCATTAGATTGGACAACACCCTCACTTGGGATCATTTGAAGAAAAGAGGGTATCAAATAGCAAATAGGTGTGTTCTTTGTGAGCTAGAAGCAGGAATTCAGGAGTTTGATAAGTTTTAACGTGGGGGATGGGTCCAGAGTGAGATTTTAGGAAGACAATTAGAGTGGGACTGGGAAGTTGTTGACATTTTCCCAAGATTGTATAGGCTGGCTGATCAACAAGTTTAGATTGCCCACTACTATGAAATCAGAGATGATCAGGTGGTTTGGAGTCCCAAGCTCAGAAGACCCCTGCTTGATCAAGAGGTGGAGTGTATTCTACTGCTGGACAAATGTGTAAATGCTATCATATCGCATGCATAAATAAATGTTGAAAAAGTCAATTACAAAGATAATTAAAATATAGCTGAGAAAAATTTTTTATCAAATATAATGCATTTCTTTGTGTTGTTAATCATTGAGACAACAGATTAATGTAGAACAGTGATGTATAAATATCAAGGGCATTATTTTTGAAGAGTAATGAAGAAAAATTTTATTTAAAATAAAAAGAACAAGTACAATCTGATCAGGTGTCAAGGTGATACACCAATACATCAGTCCAAATTAAAAAGATTCACATTACAAGCTTGAATTCAAAGAAGATCCCAAAAGTTCTCTACTAAGTCTGATATGCTAATTTGCTCAAATTCTTGAAGAGAAAGGACCCAGCTTGTCATATGCTTTCCAACCTAAGCCACAACCACTTCAAAGCTTTTCTCTTTATCCTCAAAAAGCCTCCTGTTCCTCTCGCACCACAGGGACCAACACACTGCAAATGGAATGCAGCTCCAAATAATTTTAGCTTTCTTGCTTCCTCCGAACCTTGGCCAAGCAGAAAATATCTCTGCAGTTGAGGATGCCTGGAAGATGGGAATTCCAAAGAGGAAAGAGTAGTACCTCTATATGAAGTTTGCCAATTTGCAAGAGAAGGACAAGTGAAAAGCAGTTTCCTCTTCCGACTTACATATGTCGCAGTAACTAGCCATGCTGAAACTTCTACTTTTCAGATGTTCTGTTGTGAGAATACTGTCCAATGCAAGGTTCAAAATATCAATACACCAGTAGAGGCGTATCGGGCAGTATCGATAGCTTT
Source organism: Nelumbo nucifera (assembly GCF_000365185.1). The sequence goes on from NW_010729308.1 coordinate 82,843, forward strand.
TTTTTTTTAGTTTTTTTTTTCAAGTCTGGTTCAGAGGGCCAGTTTAAGGTCCGCCCACCCCCTGAACCGGTTGAAACCCTGATACAGCCTCTGTAGGAGCGTATTGGGAAGCTCCCGATATGATACGTATTGGCCGATACGGCCCGATACGTATCGATACTTTGAACCTTGGTCCAAGGCAACCAGCCAAGCAAAGGCTTCAATTCTCGGAGGGACTGGATTCCCCCACACTCCACTCATTTGATCACTGATCATATCTTTAATGAGAGCCAAGTAAAAAGACTTCACCAAGAACTTTCCATTCCTGCACTCCTTCCACAACAAACCATCTTCATTAGCCATAGAAATTTTGGTTTGTTCTAGCTTGTCCAGCAGTAGAATACACTCCTCCACCTCTTGATCAAGCAGGGGTCTTCTGAACTTGGGACTCCAAACCACCTGATCACCTCTGATTTCATAACAGTGGGCAATCAAAACCTGTTGATCAGCCAGCCTATACAATCTTGGGAAAATATCAACAACTTCCCAGTCCCACTCTAATCGTCTTCCTAAAATCTCACTCTGGACCCATCCCCCACATTAAAACTTACCAAACCCCTGAAGTTCTGGTTAAATTTCATTATACCCTTCCGAACATTCACCCAATAGGAGTTTGAAACCTCCCTTGATTTCCACCCAAACCTCACTACCCCATACTTCCCTACCACCACTTAAAAATGACTCCCTCTCCCTCTCCAGCCAAAGCTAAAAATTTTTCTAGGCACCCAAGGCGACAACCCCGCCCCAAGAACCAAAAAAAGGATCCCCAAATACACCTTGTGTAGCAGCACTTGACCAACAAATGCAAAATGCTTCCTGCTTCTAGCTCACAAAGAGCACACCTATTTCCTATTTGATACCCTCTTCTCTTCAAATGATCCTAAGTGAGGGTGTTGTCCAATCTAATGGGAATCAACTTAAGGTGTATCAAAAGAGAACCAAAGTTGCTCCTATGTTTATTTGGCATCATTATAATGACATGGGCCCCCATGGGAGTTGGGATAGCAGTGGATCCACTTAGGATGACCCTAGAGTCTTCAATCCACCTTAAGATGCTTTTTGTGGGGTTGAATCTTCTATTGGACAGAACCTATTTGGCTTTTTCACATTTCTGGACAACTACAATATTTTTTTAATTTTGCATGTTTAGGGGTTATATTCAGGACAAGTCTTAGTCTAGTAATTTCGCTTTGTTTGACTTTATGTTTGTAATTGTTTGGGGTAGGTTTTCTCTAACCTAACTTCTTTTTGGCAAGCTAACTTGGGGGGGGGGGGAAGCTTCTTTGTTTCTCTACAGAATTTGGTGTGATTGCCTAGGATTTTCATCTTATTTCCATCTCTTCTCTTCCTTCTCTGTTGGGTATCAAAACAAGGACCAAAGCTATGACAACTTGTAGTGGAAGGAACTTTAGAGGCAGATTGACTAATGGGCAATGGGGTGATTTCATTTACATGATCATGGAAATAGTTGATGCATTGGAAGCTCAAGTCAAGGAGTTACAACAAGGCTCTCCACAACGACAAGTTAATACTGCAAGTACCAATAGAGAGGCTTCTTCTAGTGCCCCAAGGAATGGTGGGGAACCTATGGATGAAGCTAAAACAAGGAAGGAGAGACTTGAACCTGAACCACAAACCCATGATCCACAAGATTATGGGCATGACTCACCCAAGGAAGATGATTTTGGAAACTACGATGGTGTTGATTTGCACGATAATGATGTAGATGTTTCCCTTGTGAATGTTGTGAGACAAATACATTCTATTCCAAAAAAAGAGGAGGATTGGAGGCAAACTACAATTTTCAAACATTGGTTAGGTGTGGAAATCAAGCTAAAAAGCTTATTATTGATGGTGGTAGCTACATGAATGTGGTGTCTGAATCAACTGTTGAGCGCTTGAAGTTGCCAACGGAACCACATCCTCACCCATACAAAGTTGTTTGGATCAACTACACCTCCCTTCCGGTAACTAAATGATGTTTGGTTTCTTTTTCCATTCATCAATGCTCAGATTCTATTCGGTGTGATGTTATTCCCATGAATGTTATCCACATTTTACTGGGGCGACCTTGGCTATATGATTGGGGATGTATACCATTGTGGAAAGCTAAACACCTATGACTTCATGTTTAATAACCAGCAAGTTATTTTAAGGCCAATGTCAACACTTGTACCACTTGTACATTCACCTCTAGAAGTACACAAGATGTTCTCAGATTTTTTAGATGTAGCACTAGAAGAACTTACTAATGAGTTGCAAGTTGCAACCAATGTGCAACATCTAATATGCTATTGATTCTGTCCCAAGTTCTCAACTTCCCAACTTGCCTGCATATCGCATGAACCTAATAGAACATGTTGAACTCAAAAGGAAAGTTGAAGAGTTATTGTCTAAAGGCTTCATCCAAGAAAGTCTTAGTCCTTGTGCAGTTCCAGCCCTTTTAACACCAAAGAAAGATGGCTCTTGGAATATATGTGTTGATAGACAAGCCATTAATATGATCACCATCAAATATAAGTTTCCTATTCCTAGACTTGATATGCTTCACATGATGGCTGGTGCAACAATCTTTTCCAAGATAGATCTTAAGAGTGGGTACCATCAGATTAGAATTCAACCCAATGACAAATGGAAGACAGCACTCAGGACCAAGGGTGGATTATATGAGTGATTGGTTATGCCCTTTGGTCTCTCTAATGTACCTAGCACTTCTATGCATGTTATGAATTGGGTACTCCAGTGACACACCAGTTTATGATCTAAGTTTGTGAAGACTAGCGTTTCTTGCATCAGCTCCACAAAATTTCCTCCCAGTCCCCATTAAAAAGAAACCTGTCCAAACTAGTGTTTTAGCTTAAGTCATATCAATGTTTCTTGGTATGTCTGGTAATATTATGGGTTGGAGTCAACCTGTTGGGTGATTGGGTTTTCTGTTCAGTGAGGTATTTGACTTTATCATGTCGTTACTAGTGGTATTTCAGGCAACAATGGAGTTCAAACTTGATGGAAAGAATTATTTCGAGTGATCACAATCTATAAATATGTATATCGGGGGATATTGGAAGTTGGGAGAAATTAATTGAATTGGGAAGACAAAAGAACCCAGTGAAGATGACCCATCATATGCGAAGTGAGAGTCAGAAAACCTGATTATCATGTCTTGGTTTCTGAATTCAATGCTTCCACATATCAGTAGGATTTGTGTGTACCTTCAATCTGCTAAAGAGGAGGTTTGAAAATTATTGCATAACATACTCTCAGGAAATTGTTTCACCTTCATTAGAGGGAGAAATCCGTGGAAGAATACTCTACACTCTGAAGAATGTGGGAATGAGGTGAATCATGATCAGCTATTTGACCCAGAATGTATTCCAGACAGTGATCATAATGGCAAAATACATTTAATACTGAATTAACAAGGTTTAAAAAAAAAAAAAAAGAAGAAGAAGAAAAAAAGCGCAATTATCCGGCTCTTATTGGGGGTATTTTCGTCAGACCTGCATTTCCGACGACGAAAATGAAGCTGATATCTATTGGGACTTGGGAGCTCAACCATACCTCGAAGAAACGCCTCGATATTCTTGTTTTCACATTTCGATTGAATTTGCAAGTTGAAGAGAAACCCAACTCGTTCCCCGCAAATGCAAGCGATCTCTGCCTGAGCCCACTCGGCGTAAAATTTGAAATTCCCGCCATTTTAGCAGATCAACGTGAATTTGTTGATTTCATGCGAGGAAACGAATTAGAGCTTTGTTGAAAGAAAGTCTGGAGTTCTCGGTGGGAGATCCAAAAGAAATTCGGGAGCTTGGGATTTGAGAGTTCAGGCACTAATGGGGCTTCGGCTCTGGAGAGGAGCTTTAGGGCTTCTAACGGAGAAAATTAGGCTTTGCATAGGGAGAAGAATTTCGGAATGATGGAGGCGGAGACTCCAAGGTGTCTCTGCTGTCTCCAGTCTCCACAACACTCCGCTCACATGGCGTCGCTTACATTTCAATCGAACCTGTGGCAATGCCGCAATGGTCTCTCAAGTTAAAATCACGGTAATACCCTTATTGTCTGTCAAGTTGCGCTTGCCACCCTTGCAACATGGGAGTCCGAATCACCCGCCAATAAAACATATTCCAACCCTCGATCAACATCATCTCACACCGCACATCTCATGAATAGTGGGTTTCACTTTAATGGTGGATCCCAGTCTCATATGAGATGCGCGGTGAGTGTAAGACCGTGAAGAGGAAGGACGACCATAAAATAGATGGCACGCCGCCGCACGTGAGTGTAAGACCGTGAGGACGGTTAAAGTCGTTAACTAACAACGTATATAAAATTCTGAACACCACTGCCAGTGTCATCACCACCACCAAACTTAGCCGCATGAAGCATCGTAAACTGAACAAAATGGACGGTCATGATTGTCTTAACTTTATCATGCCGGGAGGAGGTCGTGACAGGGGTCCCACATACTCGCAAATTGCAAATAATCTTCTGGTGAGCCTGAGCCATGTTGCGAGTTGAATTCTACCAACAAAATATGTTCCAACCCTCCACCATCTTGATGTAACACGGCACATCTTATCATGAGATTGCGACCCATCGTAAAAGTGAGACCCGCTATGCATAAAACGTGCAATGTGAGATAATGTTACTAGAGCGTTGGAACATGTTTTCTTGGCAAGTGATGCGGATTCAATTAAATGAAGCTCTAAATCTTCTAAAGGACCCACAATTTATAAACTGACTTCCGTTATTAGGGGTGAGCAAAAAAAATTAAAAAATCGAACTAATAGAAATCGAACTAAAATTTTAATTAACCAAACCGATTGGTTCGATTTTGGTTCAATATTTTAAAAAACCAAAGGTCCCAGTTCGATTTCGATTAACCAAAATAGAAAATCAGTAGTTAATCGAATCGATCGGTATACATATATTTATATATATTATATATTTTTTTAATTTTTTATACATTATAAATAAATAAATATGCATTATATATATAAATATATATAATTTATTATTTATTATTTATTATTAAAAATATTATATTATATATATACATCTAGTATTATATATATATATATATATATATATTTCTATAATAAATATTGTAAATAATAAAAAATAAAAAAACTGACGAACCGAACCAATGGCTAACCGAATCAATCAACCAGTTAACTGATCGGCTTCAGTTCGATTTCATTTATCGGTTTTTAGAAGAACGATAACCCCAATTCGACTTCAAAAATTAGCCCACAGTTCGGTTGAGCACCCCTATCCATTACTGACTCGGGAGAGGGTTGTGATTCCCAAGCTGCCGTTTCTCCTTTGTTGCAAGTAAGCCTTTCCCCATCAACTCTCCATTAGCAACATGATAACCAAATCTCAAAGCATATTGAGTAGAGTTGGTACGAATCCACATCATGGCCATTAGTTCTCAGTTGTCTGCTCTAACAAGGATAGCTTGAATTGCTTGAGCTTCCACCCATGAGAAAAGAGTCTCCAAACAATGTTCATTCCATCTAAGAGGGGGACCAATGAGAAGATCACTAACCGAACTCCACTAGCATATGTCTGGTTTCAAAGTGGATTCTAAAATTCTCAAGGGAGAGAACCCATGGATCCTCCCAAATTCAAATGCTCCTCCATCTCCAACCCTTCACATCAACCTAGAATTTAGCAATTCCAAGCCATGGCATATGCTCCTCTAAACCCACGAAGGCACAAAGAATCGAAGCTAGTTCAAGCCTAAAAAAGAGGAACTTGATGTTGTCCAATCCGAGGTGTCCCGAACCAAGACCGTAGTCAGATAATCCTGCCAATTGGCGAAGCCGAGGCGGAAGGAAAAACCGTGCAACAAGATCTGCAACCAAGAAAGAAATCAGAGGCCTGAGGAGTTATTCCTTGGGTAGACACTCCAACGTCAAGTCAATAATGAGAGATGGATGGTCGGGCTGAGTAGTTGAGAAAAGTGTTGGTCTGAGCAGAAGTAGAGTAACGGTACAAAGGCTAAAGAGTCAAAAGTCCTTTACCTTGAGCAGAGGTTACCTATTTATAGTTGAAGATCCGTGTTTGATTCGGATGAGGCTTTCGGGGGTTGTTAGGATGAGGTTGTTCGCTGAGGTCTTTGAGATAAGTCCTAATCCTCGAGAGGCTTGTCCTCCTTATCCATACGGGGATCCTCTTCTTAGTTGCACTTATCCATCCTACGTAGTGTCAATGTGGCTGAAGAAATAAGATGGCCACGAAGGTTGCCACATGGCACACGGGGCCAGCTCAACCATAACCCAAACAACACTCCCCTAGTTCTGAAGTCGAGGAATGTAGTGCTCAACCGCGGTGTGGCATAGAAGAGCTCTTCGGTTCTCGGCTAAGGAACTTGAACTTTGGCTAAGCACGCTTTTCTGGGTTGAGTGGCTCGAGGTAAACCAATTTCTTGGGTGAATTGGCCGGTTTGACACCCATACCATTTCCGAGATGGGTCAGTAGGGTGTCGTTTCTTTTCCTCAAGGCTACATGTGTGTGAGGGGCAAAGGCATCATTTCATCTTCCCTAACTATCAGAGTGTGGTGTTTGATCAACGTTGTTGATTTTCCTTGATCTGGGCCATTGGGAGTCCTATAAAAGGGAAGTGAAGAGCATTTCTACTTTGTCATTTGCGAAGAGGGTTCTCTGGAGCTCGGCAAGAAGTAGTCCTCAGCTCAACTAGTGTTTCGATTTTCCGCAATCTCTAACTTCACTTCGGTAAGATGTCTTCTTCTTCGTCCTTTGACTCCTCTTGTTCATCTTCCTCTTCTTTTAGTTTTGGTAGCGAGTCCGAGTCAAGGTCTCTTGTTGAGGCCACCACACTTGCTATTCGTGAGGCCGATGGCGCAATCTCTAACTTCAATTCGGTAAGATGTCTTCTTCTTCATCTTTTGACTCCTCTTGTTCATCTTCCTCTTCTTTTAGTTTTGGTAGTGAGTCCGAGTCAAGTTCTCTTGTTGAGACCACCATGCTTGCTATTTGTGAGGCCGATGGCCAGGGGCCAAGGTCGACGAACTTGGGGTTGAGGCCGCAGAGTTGGAGGAGGCCGCGGTCTAGGGGGCCAAAGCCGATGAGGTCGAGGTCGAAGTAGTGATTGAGGAGGGGGTCGACCTTCCTCTATGGTCCAGCAGCCGGTTTAGGTCTCCTCTATGCTGCTTGACTCCTGGGGACTTGGCCCGAATCAGGGCCTTGTACTGTATACCTGAGGAGTATGAGTTAAGGTGCCCGGGTGCTGGTGAGAGAGCGACCTCAGCTCGGCCAGGAGAGTTTTGCATTTACGAGCACAACTTGATGGTCGGGTTGAGGTTTCCTTTAAGTGAGGGAATCATCGTGGTGTTGAGGTGGTTCCGCGTCTAGCCCATCCAGTTGATGTCGAACTCTTTTAGGTACTTAGTGGGTCTCTTGTGTTACTGTTCGGTCCATGGTTTGGAAGTCACCCTGCCGATGTTTGTCTACTTTCTGCAACTAAAGAAGCACCTGAAGGGGTACTACTACTTCTTGGTTCGACATCATAACAAGGTGTTTGTTGGGGCTCTGTCTTCGGTGAAGCACTGGAAGGAGAGGTTCTTCTTCGTGTGCTACCCTAGAGGCTGGTCGTTCCCCGCTGAGCTTCAAAAGTCGAGGGCCAAGATGAAGGCGCCAACTGCAGCTGAACATACCAAGGAGGAGAAGGTGTCCATTAGGCAGATAGAGAGGATAGACGTGCTGGAGTGCACATTGTTCTCAATGTTAATCCGTGCTAGAATGATGAGTGAGACGGCTGGTTTGTGTGTTCTACTGGGCTCTTTTTCATTTCTGAACTCTTTACTTGGTATTGATTTGATGATGGTTTGTGCAAGTACTGAGATGGCTAGCGTTGATGAGATGGCTCGGCGCATAAGGGCCGTGGTGGAGAGGTCGCGGTTTACCAAGGCTTAGGGGGCACAATCGCGAGCCACCGAGCCACAATCAAGATCGACGGAGCCCACGCCTCAACAGTCAAAGAGGTGGTGGTCAACCCAAAGAAGGGAACGCAGTTCGATCACCTGTCACCACCAAGGGACAGCATGCTAGAGAGTGGCATGGCCGATGTATATGTGTCGTAGTGGAGAGTCCGACCAAGTGACGAGCCCGAGACGAAGGGCATCCCCGAACAGATCATTCGGGGTCTGTAGTGCCTATCATCGAAAGGAGATTGCTGGCTTGACCAGCGGTTCCCTAGAGAGTGTGGCTCTACGGCAGGCTGCAGTGGTAAGTCCTTTATTCTATCTCTTCGGTCGTTTCACTTCAGTTAGTCACTATTGCTATTGTACTAACAGTGTGGCTCTACGGTAGGCTGCAGTGGTAAGTCCTTTATTCTATCTCTTCGGTCGTTTCACTTCAGTTAGTCACTATTGCTATTGTACTAACAGTTGATTTTCTTGCAGAATGCTTGCCTGGTCGTCGGCCTAGTTGACTGTCTTCGAACACTAAGGCGTCTTTACGAGGCGTGGGAGGCTGAGGAGCAAAATGACACTGTCCGCAAGCTCAAGGGCCACGTCACCGAGCTAAAGGAGGTGTAAGACGCGCTAAGGAGAGAGATCAGGGAGGACAAGGAGAAGATAGCCTAGGCGGAGGAGGAAGGAGTTACCAAGTATAAGGCCTCAGAGGCCTATTAGAATGACTTGGACGACTTTTCCACTCGTTCTTTGGAGCAGGGGTTTAACTTCTGTTGGCAGAGGACTATGCGCCACTTCCCCGAGGTAGTCAAAGTCATGCAAGGTCTGGGCCCAATTGATCCCCTTACGCCAAGCGAGGAGAGTATTGCCATCGAGGTCCCTAAGTCAGCCGAGGAGCGTCGGCCGAAGATTGAAGTGTCTCATTCTATGTTGCTACCTTTTCTGTTCTATTCCTTTTTTTTGCTTGTAATGTATGCGGCTCGGTATACCAAGCCTTCTCACTTGTAAATAATTTTGATTAATGAAAAAAATTTTTGGTCCTGAGCTATGTGTTTCTCTTCCCTTTTTTTTTTGCTTAACTTGGTGAATGAATTAGTCGCAAGCCTCAGTTTTGTCCAGGCCGAGGTCTCGGTTAGTCAAGTTTCTTGGTTCTCTATTTTTAGCTCCCATGCTGGCAGAGCTGCTTCCGACCTCTTGTCGTGTCGGGGATGCTCGGGGGCCGCGCTCCTCGGTTGGCTCTGCTCTGTTGGTTCATCAGTTGGATGCGCAGAGTTCAATAGCTGCCCTCTTGCCTTTAAAGGCACGAGCATCGTTCCCGCTTCGAGCTTCGGCCATTGGAGGTCAGCCGAGTCTGCTAGTCGTAGGTTGGCTAGGTGTTGTCGAAGTGTGGAGGTGTGTGCAGTGATGAGTGCGTGGATACCTCAACTATTAGAGTTTGGTTGGGCAGTGTGCGTTGAGTAGGCACTTCAACCGTTAGAGTTCGGCTGGGCGGTGTGTGCGGTGCAGTGCACGCTAGCCAATTGAGTGCAAAACAAATCACTTTATTGATCTGAGCTATTGATAGTACACCCTCAGATTTCCGGTGTTCCATCTCCTCGAATCAAGATTTTCATCGAGGTCTTCCAACATGTAGGTGCTTGGTCTGAGGGCTCTAGTCACTCTATACGGTTCCTCCCAATTTGGTCCGAGCTTCCCTTCTCATGGCGCAAGTTCTATGACTTTGCAGAGAATGAGGTCGCTTGTCTTCCAACATACCCGGGGCACAAGTTCTATAATATTTGGCCATCCAGTGCTTTTGTGCTGCCAATCTAAGGTATGCTCGGTCACGCTTCTTCCACTAGGTCAAGGTTTATGCGAAGATCGTCATTGTTTTGTTCATCATCGTAAATCTCAGTCTAGAGAGTTGGGGAGCCTATTTATACAAGGATCACTGCTTCAGCTCAGTATGCTAGACTGAATGGTCTGTTCGATAGTTGTTCGCGATATGGTCCTGTATGCCTTGAGAATGCTCAGCAACTCCTAAACCCACATTCCCTTGGCCTTGTCAAGTTTAGTCTTTAGCTGGGGGGAGACACCTTAGGTAGGGGAGAGTGTGTAATTGGCGGTAGAGTTGTCCTTGGATGAGGCAGTACCAAGCTGACCTATGTACGAGATTTTTTGCTTCGGTTCGGTCGGCTAGCAATGTACCGTCCTATAGGTGCGGAACTATGGGGTCCATTCATGACGATCCTTTTTGAACAGGGAGGATGAGTAGGGCTATCTCTAAGATGTTGGGTTGCGCAAGGGTATCCATTCGGGCTGTCAAGTCGAGGTCCGTGCATGACAAGATAGCGAGCTTTGAGAGTGCATTGGCCCGTATGTTCTCAGCTCGGGGAATATGCTATATGGTGAAGTGTCCGAGCCGTTGGACGGGCTCTTGAACCCTTTGCAAGTAACTCACCATTGTTGGTATCCTTGCTTCAAAGTGGCCGAGGATCTGGTTGACCACCAATTGGGAATCACTGAAAGCTTTAACTCACCGAGCACCAAGGTCTAGGGTGAACCGAAGTCCAGTGATTAGAGCTTCGTACTCAGCTTCATAATTTGATGCTTTGAATTCGAGCCTGAGGGCTTGCTCTAATATGGTGTTGTCTAGGCCGAGGAGAATGAGCCCGACTCCACTACCTTGCTGGTTGGATGAATCGTCCATGTGAAGATTCCAAACTGGGGGCGCTGCAATTGGGTCTTGTGCCAAGAAGGTGCACTCAACCAGGAAGGCAGTCAAGGCTTGGGTTTCGATGGTGGGCCGAGGCGTGTAGTCAATGTCGAATTTGCTCAGCTCCACACTCCATTTGACTAAGCAGCCATATGCTTTCTATTAGACAATGTATGCCCTTAGCTCCAATCAGCATTTTGTACATTATGACATTTATTGTAAATGAATAAAGTACATCTTTGATTCATGGTATTGTGGTATGTTTCTGTGTAATACCCTTAAATTGGATACATATGAGAGTCGTGTTAGTTTAGAATCTTCACAACCATTGGATGGATCTGGGGAGATTTATTCTGTCAAGGCTGGCACTGATGTACCGCCAAGTTGCTTGGGGTGGCTTGTCTCAGCTACCTGGGAGAGACCTGTGGTAAATGTAGTGTGGATTTTCTTGAAAACCTTGAGCCAGACCAAAATTCCAGTATTACCCTGGACCAAAATTCCAGTATTCAGCAGTGAATTCGGCCAGGCTTATAACAGAGGCAAGGTTGAACCCATATAGCTTATGCGTAGATCAATGTTAGGGTTCCACGCCATACAAAGAGAGCCAAGCTTGCCAATATTAAAAGGAAGTGAGCCTGAAAGTTTAATGAGCCTAAAGCCCACTTTGAACTGGGTTAATTGGATTAATTAGATAGGGGTGGATCTGGGTTTGAATCAGTAGATAAGGATAAGAGGATAACTCTTATCCACTTAAAGAGTCCAAATCCAAATAAAGATTTGGATCAGCGAACTCCTAATTTGATTAGGAATAAGTTGATCTTGAACTGTAGATAAGATAAGGGCTAATCCTTATCACTTAAAGAGTTCGGATCCAAATAAAGATTTGGATTAAGAGACTCCTAATCAGATTAGGAGGTTATCTCTTTAAGGCTATAAATAGAGAGCAAGGCGGATCTGAAAAAGACACACAAACATTATAAATGACAACTTAGTTTGACTGGTTTTGCCTTCAATTCTTTTTCTCCCTACTCTTGCCACCCTACCTTATTCGGTCTCCAATTCTTGGAACTGATCAAGATTTGATCTTGATATTGCTTCTTGCCAAAAGAAACAATTCTGAAACTGTGCTCTTTACCCCATTCGATTCTTGTTGAAGAATTAAAAGGTTATTGGTGAAGAACTACTTGATGATCCTACCTCATCCTAAGCTGTGTCATTTTTAGTGGATGGAGGATTTGATACACTCTTTGGTTGTGAACACCTACGTTGAGAGGAGCTTTTTGCGTGGATTCTGTATTAGGTAGATCCCTCCCTAATCTTGGTTTCAGATTTGGTCCGGTTTGGTTGCAAGAATGAACCTTGAAAATGCAGTTTTCTAAATTGGGAATAGGATTCCCAAATGGGAGTAAAGAAATTTTGAAAATTCGCCCAACCTTCCTGCAGGGTTCGGCCATCCATATGATGGATCTCCCATCCCTTCAGTGGTATCAAAGCCAGGTTCAAGTATTGAACCAAATTAGAATAGATATGGATCTGCGCAAATGGGAAAAAGGCGTTCTACCTGATTTGCGCAGTTAGCGTTTTTTTTTTATGGGAATTGGTTCCCAGATTATGGGCGGATGATCTGGAAAATAAATCTTTATTACTCTGTTATATTTATAGAATTGTTCTGTGAATGTTTCTTGAATATTTGGGTTGCACATGTGATGGAGATCGAATCTTTTTGGTGCCAAGATTGGCGCACCTTGCTATTTCTTTTCTATTCAATCTGGTCTGTAAATATTTTTTTTATTTTTAGACAAATTGTATAGAAATTCGATGTGATGTAATAATAGAAAAATTAGGTTTTTTTATTTTATTTCCATTTGGAGATTGTCGAAGTGCGCAATAGAGGAGAAGAAGATTTCGCAGAAAGAAGTTTTACGACATGCGATTTTGCAGATATTGATTCTGCAATCTACGATTAACTGTTCTTTGCAGGTTTGCAGGATGTCCAAGAAAATCACAAGTGCAGCCCTTTGATTTCGTTTTCTTGATAATTTGATTATCTTGAATTAATTTATTTTTTAGATCATTATTATTCTTGAATTAAATCTTGAACTGGATACTAAAACTTGGGCCAATTTGTACCAAAGGGTTGACGGGGTTGGTTTTTCTGACCCAAATTCGATTTAGGCCAAAGGGTTGATGGCCCACTTCAAGTTTTAATTTGGCCCACCTCTGTAAAAACCCAGTTTTAATATGATAAAACTGAATCATCCCTAATTTAGCTACATGGGCCGAACTGCTTTTTGCAGTAGAACCCGTGTACCTAGATAATGTTATATGATAACATTATGGACTTTGTTGGGTTGATACTGATTTAATCTAATTAATTTAGGGTTTTACAGATATTTTAATTGATTGGATCAATTTGTTTCATGCATGTGATGTATGGATGTGTGATGTGCTACATACATGGGCCATAAGCACTTCGCCCATGCTAATTCGATAGTGGCTCTTTTGCACACCATGGCTGAACGGTTTAACCTAAAATGGCAATGAACCTTGTTTGACGGAGGTCAAAGGGAAATCTCATGAGATGAGTGGATATGATCCTTCATAGAAGGTGGTGGGGTTATGCAGCTGAAACAGTTGGCTCCATGCACTGTATGTGATTTCCCACATTTCCAGAGATATAGTTCGCAGTCTCCGTCACTGAGATAGGAGGGAAATCTCAGAGATGAATAAATGGAAATGGAACATAGATTAAAAAGTCATATCTACGTAGATAACATGAATCAAATTAGGTGACTAGGGCCAGGGTGACCTTCTCTATGTAGATAACATGAATCAAATCAAAGACTGGTCGGTACGTACCCGAACATTGTGGGCTTGGAAGTATGGCCTGAGCTTTCTTGCCGAGGTGACTAGGGCCAGGGTGACTTTCTCTAGATTTGAATACCGAATTTCTGCACCGGTGAAGACTTTGCTGGTGTAGTAGATCAACCTCTATGTTTGGTCTTCTTCCTATACTTGGACAAAGCTGACCACCTCGTCTCGGTGTTGCTTGGCCTTCTTGCTTTTCACCAACATATTTTCCACATATGCCTCTATATTACAGCCAAGTTGTTCCTTGAAAACTTGGTTCACCAGCCGTTGATAGGTAGTGCCAGCGTTCTTCAGACCAAAGGGCATCACTCTATAGCAGTATAGTCCTCGTTCGGTGATGAAGGTGGTATTCTCTTGGTCATCTAGATGCATCTAGATATGGTTGTAGCCTGAGAATGCATCCATAAATCTTAGGAGTTTGTGCCCTACCGTTGCATTAACGAGCTGGTCAATCCTCGATTGGGGAAAACTATCTTTCGAACAAGGTTTGTTCAGATCGGTGAAGTTGATGCAGATTTGCAACTTCCCATTGGTCTTCTAGACCATCACTACACTCACCAGCCAATCCAGGTATTCCACTTCTTGGATGAAACCGGCGTCGAGCAACTCTTGCACCTCTTCATTGATCACTTGCAACCATTCAAGGCAAAGCTTCTCTTCTTCTATCTGATGGGTCAATAGCATGGGTCGGCGTTTAGGCAGTAGGTAATGACCTTGGGGTCAACCCCCGGCATGTCTACTGCCGACCAAGTGAACATGTTGGCATTGTCTTTTATCTGTTGTATGATATTTTCCAAAGATGATCTTCCAAGAGGGATCCAACCTGGACTATCTTCTTAAGATCTTCGTCAGAGAGCGGTACTTGGATGAGGTCTTTGATAGGCTGGTCGTGGTGTGTCCTTGGCTCATTTCTCATATCCATGTTCTCCATGCTAAGGGTCTCAATGTCATGAGGTCTTCCTCGGCAGGCTGTCAGGTAACATTGTCATGTAGTCTTCTAGTTTATGCGGGCGACGCCTACTTCATTTGGGGTCGAAAATTTGATCACCAGGTGATACGTTGAAACCGAGGTACACAGAGCATTCAAGGTCAGTCGACCGAGGATAGCATTGTACGGAGAGAGGACTTGGACAACAATGAAATTGGCCATCGTTGTTGGGTGTTGTCGTCGCCTCCGATTAGTAGAGGCAGGATGATCTTTCCCTACAAAATGAGAGAGTCTCCAAAAAAGCCAACCAAGGGAGTGTTGAGCAAGGTGAGGTGATCTCTATTGATGTCGAGCAGTTTGAACGCTTCCTCGAAGAGTATGTTGGTGGAGCTTCCTGTGTCCACCAAGATGTGCTAAACTTCAAAGTTAGCTACCTTGGCAATTATCACAAGGGAGTCGTCATGTGGGATCTAAACCCCCTTGAGGTCATTCTCGATGAAGGTGATCTGATCATCCTGTCGTCGTCTCTTCTACTCCCTATCCTTGACTTGGTGTAGCTGTGCATATGCCTTGCGGGCCGAGCTGCTATCCTCGGCAGATGCCATTCTGCTGGAAATTCCTATGATGACTGCAACCAAGGAAGCTCGGGCTGGAGGTTCATCAGGCCGACGTGCTTCCCCCTTTGGCTTATGTTCCTTGATGTCCACGAACCCGCCGAGGTACCCGGATTTGACGAGGTCTTTGAGGTTGTGACGCAAACCGTGACAACTATCCATCTCATGGTCGTGGTCTCGGTGGGAGTCGCAATATTTGTCTCGACTTCTTTTGTTGTTTTGGTCGCGGATCTGCATCAATATCTCGGACTGAGGTGTGTTTAGGGGTGTGAAGTTCTTGTACATTGGGGGCGGGGTCCTCGGTCTTCTGTTAGATCTCAGGTCCTATCTCTTGCTTTCCCGTTCTGGCTTACGTTCGTCATGGTCTCTCCTCTTTCGGTCATGTTGCTCCTCTTCATTCTTTTGATGTGCATGTGCTTCTTCGGCGTTCATAGATTTCTGGGCATGCTTCATAACTGTGGTCAGATTTGGAGGAGGGTTCTTTAATAGTGAGAAGCTAAAGGCGGAGTAATGCAGGTCGTTCATGATGGTCGTGACTGCTACGGACTGGTTCAGGGCGAGGACTTGTAGGGCCTCAGCGTTAAACCTCGCCAAGTACTCTCTAAGGGTTTCTCCCTTCCTCTATCGCACTTGCATGAGGCTGACTGAAGTCTTTCAATGTCGTTGGCTGGCTATGAACTGTGCTAGAAATTGCCTCTCCATTTGCTCCCAAGAAGAGATTGAGCACGGGGGAAGGGAAGCATACCATGTCCGGGCAACTCCTTTGAGGGTGGCAACGAGGGCTTTACACATCAACCCCTCAGGCGAGCTGTGTAGCATCATGAGGGATTTGAAACCTTCCACGTTGTCGTTGGGGTCCGTAGCTCCATCGTATTTCTCAAACTGCGGAGGTCGCCAACCGGCTAGAGGAAGTTCGTCCATGATTTCTTGGATGAAGACTGATTCCTTAGCGAGCTGGTTGTGAGGTTTTGTGGGCAGGCCATTGAAGGAGCTGCGCTTCTATAAGCTTGGTTGTGTTCCAGCTCAGTTAGACATTCTTTGAGTTCCTTGATCTCTGTATCTCGGTTGGCCAAGGCTGCGCTTGCGGATTTCTCTCCCTTTGGTATCGCAAGATGGTCCCTGACCGAACTAGATTCGGCGATCGAGATCAGCTGTCGTTGCTGACGATGGCAGAGCCTTTCTTTCGTCGAAACTCGAGCAAAGCGGTGTGATTTGCTGCGGTCGTCACACGCATGAGATCGGATTGGGGAGTCTAATATTTTTGACAATTGTTGCTTTTCTTGGTCAGATCGAGCACTATGCCTATTTGAGTGGCGCTTTTTCAGGTCCTCAGGGTGAGGATCGACCATGTTAAGTGTTTAGACAACAGGGGGAATGGTTTGAGGGGCCTGTGCTGGTTGTCTCAGTGTCTGCATCATTACAAGGATCTGGTCGACCTTTTGCTACATCGCCTGGAATTGCGCAGGGTCGACCATGGCCTATTGCTGGGGCTCCTGAGGTGGAGAGCTACAGTGAGAATGAGATCCCCGAGATGAGGATTGGGCTGCAGAGCGGTTGGATGTGTTTCTTGGCATGGGTCTTGATTGCGCGGAGAGAGTTTTGGGATTGACTTTTTGTACATTTCCAACAAATGGCGCCAATCTGATCTTGTCCAATCCGAGGTGTCACGAACGAAGATTGTAGTCAGATAATCTTGCCAACTAGCAAAGCTGAGGTGGAAGGACGAAGTTGAACAACAATATCTGAAACCAAGGAATAAATCACAGGTCCAAGGAGTTATTCCCCGGGTAGGCACTCCGATGCTCAAGTCAGTAATGAGCGATGGGTGGTCGGGCTGAGTAGTTGAGAAAAGTGCTGGTTTGAGCAGAAGCAGAGTGATAGTACGAAGGCTGAAAAGTTAAAAGTCGTTTACCTTGAGCAGAGGTTACCTATTTATATCCAAAGATCCATGTCCGATTCGGATGAGGGTTTCGGGGTTGTTGGAATGAGGTTGTCCACCGAGATCTACGAGATAAGTCCTAACCCCTGGCGAGGCTGTCCTCCTTCTCCGTACGGGGCTCCTCTTCTTGGTCACGCTTATCCGTCCTATGTGGTGCCGACGTAGCTGAAGAAATAAGATGGCCATAGAGGCTGCCATGTGGCATGCGGGGCCAGCTCAACTATAACCCAAACAAAACTCTCAAGTAATAGTGATTGTTCAAAACATCTATAAGCTATGTGTTTCCTAGGTGGCCGAGTCAAGAAGGGGTAAATTGGATACTTGAAAACTTTCCCCCTTTTTCTTAAAGTCTTATAGAAAAGTGAATGCAAAAACAATGAATGTGAAAGAAGGTGTATGCTATGTGAGTGCAATACGAATACAATCAACTAAACAATAATCAACAAGCAAAGTAAAGATTGTTGAAAAATAAAGCACACATGGAATTTTTATAGAGGTCCGGCCAATCTTGACTTACATCCTCTCCTCAAACCCCTTTTGAGAATTCCACTAACCAAACCAACTGGCTCGTGTCTCAATCAAACCTTTATAAACCAGTAAGGTTTATACCTGAAGGACATTCCTAGTGCCATCCCTACCAACACTAGTGTTCTCTTCCTTGAACATAGGGGTGGCAAGTTCCAACCCAACCCACCAATTTATTAACGGGTTGGGTTGGGATTTTTTAGTCCTGGGTCAACAATAGGTCGGTTAACCCAATAAAATGTCACTTAGCGGATTGGGCTGGTTGGGTGATGGGTAACCAACGAGTATCCAACTATGAACTATCCATTAAACATTTTTCTAAAGAGCTCTAAAGCTGCAAAAGACTTCGCTTGCCCTCTTTCTCTCCCCCAAAGTTGGAGTTTATTCAGTCCTCTCTCTCTCAACCCTAAATCATGAAAACCGGTAATCTCCTGCTAATCGCCAAGCCAATAATAGATCCTCACTGCACTAGATGCAGCGTGACCCTCGTACATCCACCTTGCTGTGACAATCCTTCAATGGATGCTTCTTCACCAATAGACCTCTATTACTAGGTGTCTGTTGTCTCTACACCTCAACAAATGTCCCCGTTCTACAGTTATTTGCCATGTTAATTGTAGCCATGCTCCTCTATTTCTTATGTCTACGCTTATCCTTGCGTGCGTTTAGAGAGAGAGATTGAAGAGATTCAAATCCTAATTCGGGTCTTTTCTATATTTTTTGTTGTTTTTTATTTTTCTTCTTTTTTGTAATTTTTGTTATATTATTTTTTAATTTCTGTTAATTTCTATAATTTTTTATTTTCCATGTTTTTTGTAATTTATGTTATTTTTTCTTTAAATTCTGTTTTTTTCTATGCTTTTTTGTTTCTTCTATGTTTTTCCGTAAATTCTATTAGTTTTATTCAGTTTTTTGTAATTTTTATATAATTTCTAGCAATTTTCTATACTTTATATATTTTCTTATAAATTTTGTTATTTTTATTTTTCTTGCCGTTTTGTGTATGTGTGTTTTTTTTTTTGTAATTTCAATACCATTTTTTACAATTTATGTGTTTCTCATTTAATGAATTAAATGATTAATGGGTTGGTTAGGGTGGGTTGGGTCTAGATGAGTTTGGGTTGAACCGAATCCATTTAGTATTATCTAAATGGGTCATTAATGGGCTGATAACAATAAATGCAACTCAAACTAATCAAAGCAAGAGATTGCACAAACTAATAAGCTCAATCACTTGAAGAGATTCTCAAATTTGAGTGAGAACATATAAGCCAAGATGGCTACACAGTTTTCTTTTTTTTCACTTGTCACTTCTAACTACTGATTTACTTCAAGTACCTCTTCTCTCTTAAATGCTCTTTCTCACAACAATGCTCTCTTTATAGTTGATATTCACAACTAAAGTTCTTGTTTTTCTTTCATCCAAAACCACTCATTTATAGTGGTAAGAGCATTTGATCGTTAGAGAGACATTAGGGAGGATTCAATCCATTCTTACTAATGTTTCAGATTAATCTCCCAACAAATAGAAGGCATATCATAATATAAAATAGTCGTTATGCCTTTCAATATTGGTGGGGTTCTGTTTTGGGGCGTATCTTTTTTAAAAGATACGATATGATATGCCCGATACGAGGCGTATCGTATCGATACTTTAAACCATGGGCCTTAGGTATTAAGGGTGTAGTCAACTCATGAATATGAGAAGTCAACACTCACGGTCCATAACCTCATAACCTTGAATAAATCCATTCCAAAGGAACAAATTTTGTAGCCTTAGGCTTGTAAAGTGAGATTAAATATTTTTTTAAGTCCAGGAATGCCTAATAACCAGACCTAGTCAAACCATTGGTCTCAACAGTTCAAGTTAACCGAGTTTGGTTAGTTTGCGCCTATTGTGTGCATCTTAAGCTTGTGATTTACATCACGTCCTAAACATAACAAAGCATAGACTTCTTGGACTTGAACACTCTTCTTCTTTCAACTCATGGTAGCTAATATCCTCTTTTGGAGAGATTCAACATGATTAACAACTACCCATCTTAAGCTCAATGGATACAAATGCATATTTAACATAAATCATTAGTACTTTCATTGAGTTTGTTATCATCAAAACACATAGGGTCAACACTATGTTTATTATGAAATAATCTCTAGGAAATATTAGCTAGAAGCACCTAGATGAAGACATATAAATCCCTATTGTTGGGATTCTATGCGAGTAATATTGTATGAAGAGTCCCACATTAGAAAGGAACAAAAGGTGCAAGGGACTTGTATAGGAGTGTGGTCAATAGCCCAATAGCTTAGGCTTTTGGGTTGTAAGTGGTGTCTATCTCTTATGTGTAACTCCTACACACATGTACATGTATAAGCCCTTTGGTTTTGGCTATTCCCATCATTGAACGAACCTATAGCCAAGGCCACCTAACTTCTCACCATCCTAGAGTGTGGACTTCAAGCACTGAGGTAATTAGATTCCACCAGCTCAGGTGGAGGAGGCTAGGATCCATCGACCAAACTGGAGTGTTTGCTCGGGGGACACTAGAGACTGAAGGCATCCTTGAGTAGTAGGCCCGAGGTACCTTACTATCAGAGATCCAGAGGGAGGCCTACGGCCATATAAGAGAAGTCCTTGAGAACATCATCGTCTGCAGCATGGTGGTGGTAGAGTCCTATCTTTTCTGCCCTCTTTCTTCATTTTCTTTTGTTCTCTATGTTTGCTGAATTCTTCGAAGCAGTGCAGGCTGTTTGTGCAATGGCGACCTCTATCAACCGAATGCACAGCCTCTGCAATCTAACCAAGGTCAGGGAGATAAAGAATTCCCATCTAAAGGTCAAGGTGGCCGAGTTGAAGAAGGCTATGGTGGATAAAGACGATGACCTAAAGAAATTGAGTAGTTGTGCGCATGATCTAAGCGACACTCAAGATAAGGCCAGGAAGGCGGTCAAGAAAGCCGAAGCGAAACTGGCTTGAGCAAAGGAGGTAGTTGGAAAGTACAAGGCATCCAAGGCATTCTAGAATGAGCTTGACTACTACGCCATAGACTCCAAGTAGACTGGGTTTGATTGGTGCAAAAGGAGGGTCCTACATCAATGTCCTGAGGTAACCCTGTGGTGGAAGGGTTTGGTCCTTGGGACTTTGAGGAGGCGATTGGGGAGCAATCCACCCAGCCTACCAACATTGTGAACGTGTTCGAAGAGCAAGCCCGTACTAACGATGCCACTACCGATGAGTGATGACTGTGGTACTTCTCTCTTTTTTTTTGTCTCTGATGTACAACTCAGGATGTCAGGCTTTTCCCTTCGTAAAAAGCTTTTGAAATGAATGGAAGTTAATGTTTTTTGGCTTCGCCTTTGTGTATCCTTATAGTTTGTTTTTGTCCATAACAGACCAAGGACCTTGGTCTTTGGTTGGCCGAAGTTACAAGACGCGTGCATACATGGAAAAAAAATTATCATTAGACCTCTTCAGGTCGTGCTGGTCGAGGTGCTTCCGAGGCCTTGGAGGTCGCAATAGGGAACTTGACGGCACCGAATACAATGGAGCCTATGTTCCTTGGCCTGGTCAACCATGGTCCTCGGTTGACGCTACTTCGATATAGGGTCTGATGGGACCTCGAGCATCTTGTTAGATAGGTTTTGCTCTTAGCTCCAATCATATTGATGCACATAAGCATTTATTGGTAAAAGAATAAAGCACATTGTTGTTTCATGTTAAGATTGGTATGTTTCTGTGTATTACCACTTAAACTTGACACTTAAGAGACTCGTATTAGTTTAGAATGTTCTCAGCCATTGAATAGGCTTAGGGAGTTTATCTTGACAAGGTTAACACTGGTGTGCTGCTAAGGAGTTGGAGCAGCTTGTCTCAACTAATAGGGTAAGACCCCAAGCACAATAATGGAAGTTAATTAGAAGCATTGAACCTAGATCAATTTCTAGTTATGCCCTAGACCTTGTAGATGGGTAAAACTAGAAAGTTACACATAACTCCAGACTTAATTATGGTGCATACTGCATTATGTGTTGGATTGGGTTGTTTTTGATATACTAACCAATGAGATCCATTAAGGTTCAAATACTTGATTATATTAGGGCAGTCTAAGAATTTGCCTGTGTGGGTGATCATAGTGATTGGATCGGCCCCTTTGTTAAGCAAAGTCAAAGTTTACACTCTCTTTGATGAAAACCTAAACTACTGGTAGTGGATTTCACATGTGTTTGAAATATGATTTTGCAAAATGTATTTATATGTTATATACTATTATTTTATAAAAAGTGTTTGCAAAATGTTTTAATCATGGAATCCATTTGAGCAGAGAGTGTGGCACTGCATCTTACAGCTAAGGGAGATGTCCTTTCTTGTCGGACAGTGTTTCAATCATTATGGGCTGAGAGGTTAAGTGTAAGAGACCATTACAGGGTTGATTGCCTGATGGGATTTGTCTTACACGAGTCCATCATCCGTGGGTCTTCATAAGGTGGCTAAATCCATAGATCATTTAGGTGTAAATGTTAGGCCCAAACTGAATCAATGCTAATTGGGTTAGGGGTTCATTACCTTAAGTAGTGAATTAAGCATAACCTCTTTTAGAGGTTGGGCCAAACCCATATGGGCTCATGTGAGATCATTATGGGGTCCCATGCCATACAATATTAGGCCAAAGGTGTCCATGAAACACCTTGGGTCATGAGCTTTTGAAGTAAATGGGCCTAACACCCAAAATTAGTAAGATTAATTAAGCTATCACACGAAAACTTAAGTTATCATGAGCTTTAGGTCGAATTTGGGTATGGTAGTGGGTATGGAGCACCAATCCTCTTAAGAGGATAAGGTTTATCTCTTAATAGAGTCTAGATCCAAATCACATTTGGATAATTCTCCTAATTAGATTATGAAATTGCTCCATATAGAGATAGAAGAGAAGAGGGTGAACTAAACTATAGGTCTTCACAATCTTGCTCTTTCTTCTTCTCTCTTGTCTTCCAAGAAACCTTAATTCGACCTAGGCTCTCAAGAATTGATTTTTGATAAGTTTTTCTTCAAGTTTTTGCAAGAAAAAAGTTGAGGAGATCATTCTCACTCACCCCATTAGATAGCAGTTTCGGAGAAAATAGTGTTGCTAAACTGGCTTCACCTTGACATTGTGCCATCTTCAGTGGAGGTTGGTCTTAGGAGTGCGTTGGGCATGAAAATCCACCTTGGGATTTGTGCTTGTGGTATCCGTATCAGGTATATTTTTCCCTTTTGATTTGGTTTCAAATCTAGTCCGATTTAACGTAGGATCAATTCAGAAAATGCAATTTTCAAAACACCAAGAAATCAGTTCCCAAAAGGGTTAGAATTTTTGGAAAATTTTCCCAGCCATTTGATAACTCTGTATTTTGATGCCTTAAGGGCATCATTTTAGGGGTATTTTAGACCTTAAATTGACCAATATGTACCCCTTTCCGGTTAAATTTAATGTTGTGACCTTCTGGGTAAAAACTGGGAAATTTATAGAGTTTTTTATAGATTTTGGGAAACTGGAGAGAATTCCAGTTCAGAGAGGGGGTGTTTCTATGAAAAACTGAGCACATGAGGATGCCTCTTATCTGCTAAACCCAGATAGGCGCCCCTCCTGCTATATTAACATACTCCCCTTTCCTTAACAAACCCTAGGGCACCTCCCTACTCATTCTTTTCACCTTTAACAAATCCTAGCCGCCCCTAACTAATAAATCGTCACCTTTCATTCCTTTTAATCTCCACCCTCCATTCTAGGGCGCGTTCTCTTTAGCATTCTAACCCTAGGGTGCCACGTAACTTCCAATTCCCACCATTCAGCCTTTAGCCACTAGATTTCAGCCCTCTATTTCACTCTCTATTTCAGCCATTCACTTTAGGGCACCACCCACTCATTTTAATCTCTACCATCCAATTTTGGGCGCCCAAATCTCAGCCCTACATAATATTGGGCGCCCTCTCTTTCTCTTCTCAGCCTTAGGATCATTTTAGAACAATCCTAGCTCTCCATTCTCAACCCTAGGGCACCCATATTTCTACAAAAACCTATTTGTCGCCCCCTTCTTTCTCTTTAATCCCAGCTTTATACACCTTCTCTATAAAAAGGACCCCAAGGGCCTTGGTGGTCAATTCACCCAGTTCACAAGGCTAAGGTTTCTTGAGGAGTTCAATGGTTGTGGAAGGGAAGGACACTCAGATCTTGTTAGGAGGGGTTCTTGCAAGCAGTCCAGCCAATCTGCAACTACCGCCACTGGATTTAATCAGCCATCCTTTCCATCAATCTTTTAGATTTAATTTCTATTTGTTTGTTTTGCAGATCTGAATTCGTCCGGTTCATGGGTAAGGTGTCTCGAGGGGTTCGAGGGCTGAACGGAAGGAGAAAGCTTGTATTTCGTCTTCCCGGACAGTTACCGCCACTGGATTCGAATTTTGGATCACCTTTATTTGTTTCTTTTGTTGATTCTAGTGTTCCTTTAATTTCTAAACATTAATTATTGTCTGGTTTAATTCTGAACCTTTAATTTCAGCATTAATAAATTTTATTTTCTTACTTTCTACAAACCTAGATCCATTTTCCTTTTATTTGTCTGGAACAAAAAATAATAATTTTTATTCTTGCTTCCTATGGGTTTGACCCCTTCCTCACCACGTATGACGTTGTTTAAGATTATGTGAGGATTGGAAAAATTTATAAATTTCTAAAATGGTGTTCCAAAGTGGTTAACGACACGCTTCCGGCTACACCAAGTTTTTAGCGTTGTTGCCGAGGAAGCAATGGAGAAAAATTTTTATTTGCTTTGTAGATCTGTTTCATTATTTTTTTATTTTTGTTTGGTTACTTAATCTGTAATCTTATTTTAATTCTTGTTTCTCTTTGATTTTGCAGGATGTTATAGCAAAAGGTGGGGTACCGGAGCGTTGTCAGACTGTAGAAGAAAAGAGAAGAGAAATTGGGATTACGATTCAGGTGTAGTCGTCCCAATTTATTCTTGTTTTTTTTTTGAATTATTTTTGGTAAAATAGGGTTTTCGAATTCTTAGTTAATTAATTTTTTTGATAAATCCAATTTATTTATTTATTAGTATTTTTTTGTTTTATTCTTTAGATCTTTTTTTTTCTTTGTTTTAATTTCTTTAGCAAAATATATTTTTGTTTAGGATTGTTAGGTACTATACTTTTTCTTTATTTTTAGAGTAAAAACTCACTTCATTTTTTTTATTGCCGCATATTCTTTTTTGTAATTTCTGTTTAATCCTTAGAGTAGTGATTTCCCTTGTTAGAATTTATTTTTGTAGTTGTTAATTGTTTTTTAGTATAATTAATCCTTTTATTTTCTGTTTGCTGTAATTATTTGTTACTTTATTTAATTGCCCCTTTAATTAATTAGTTATTTAATTGAATAATTAATTGTTAATAGGAAATTATTTAAAATTTTGAATTTGAGTTTAGATTTCAAATTTGAATTTTAATTGAGATATGAATTTGGATTTTAATTTGAATTTAAATTTCAAATTACGAAATTCAAATTTAAAACATAAAAATAAAATAAATTAATTAATATTTTAAAATTTTTGCATTTGCATTCCAACATTTAGGGTTTGATATATTCTAGAGCATGCATCATATAGGGTTATTTAACTACTAAAATTATCTTGTTAGTTGTTAATGTGTTAGGGTTTTTCATTTCTAATTGCTCCTTTTGATGAATTAGTTTGTTTTATTATTTTATGTTAAATTGCTGAATTGCATATTAGAGATGATTGTTCAAGCATTGTAATTAGTTGCATTTATTTTGTTTATTGTGTTTTTCCGTTAATCCATTTAAGGACAATCCAATTTAAATAAGAGATGGTGGGGATTTCATAACTCTACCTTGGCCGAAAAATCACCACCCTTTCGCGTGTGGTTCACCCTAAACATTAATTTAAAATTTGGATAGCAAGATCCTTTAGGGTGCCCCACACATTTGGTTCAAAAGTGTGCCAAATTTTAGGGAAGCTTGTGATTACTTTCCATAATTGGCGGTTGGTGTTTAAGGAAAGAGGTTAACCAGCTAAGACTAAGCGGGTTTTATGGTTACTTAATTAGGTCCTTGCGAGAGCAAGAGGAGCCTCCTACATACCCACCTCTTACCTGGCTAACCAAAGGAAGTAGTGTAATTCCAAGTGAACCTAAGAGGATTCACATTGGTTGAACCACTAGTTTTAGAAACCTTAGGTCACCTCATAGGTCATGCGTTTGAATTGCTTGTATTTTTTTTAATTTAAAAATTCAAATTTGAATTTAAAATTTAGGAATTTAAATTTCCAAAATCTAAATTTGAATTTAAATTTCAAAATCTAAATTTCAATTTCAATTTCAAAAATTTAAATTCCAAATTTCAAAAATAAAATAAAATAACTTAAAAAAAAACAAAATAAAATGAATTCAATGGCCGGAGTTTGTGGAATGAGAAACTACTTCCAACCTAACCCACAGATAGATTGGAACCATATGTCTCAACAACTGGATAAGATTAATGGGATGCCTCAAAGACTTGATCAAGTCCTTGCATTTCATCAACAAATTGGCCCATACCCAACCTTGTCATCCTACCCAACATGTTCCATCTGTGTAAGCCCAACCCATCATGTTAGCCAATGCCCTATGGTGGGCCCATGTCAACCAGTCATTCTAGAGCAAGTACATACAGCTAACGGATTTTTCCAACCCAATGCTAATCCATTCTTACGCCCATATAACCCTGGGTGGGAAAATCTACCCAACTTTGCTTATTGGGCCCAAGCCCAAGAAACCATCCTACCAGATGTGCATTCTCAATAGCCTGAAGCCAGACTCACTGTGAGTATAATGATTACCCTGGGACTCAATCGGCTTAGCCATGTCAAACCTACCCTCAGCCCTATCAAACTGATTAGCCTGATGATATGTTTCTGCAGCTCCAACAACTGATCTTAGCTCAACAATAGTCAATCCTAAGATTAGAGAGCCAAGTAATTCAGCTAATGGAAGCTAACTTGCAATGGGAGAATGATTCAATGCTTTGTCAGCCGGTTGTCAACCCCAGAATCGAACCCCTCGGTCTTCCCCAACACCTTATGACTTCTAATGTCCAACACTTAGAAAATGTTGGAGAAATTTCAGGTCTTTAAAGTGGAGAAAAGTTTGAAGACTAGTATGAGTTTGGAAGTCCTTCTGCTTACCCAGACCAGAATTGTTGTGCAATAAATGTAAATACAAAACGGATGGCCCGATGAAGGAAGCTAATGTTTTAACAAAGTCTCCACACCCATTACGGTCTTGGCCTACTGTTGAACCTCTCACAGAGCTAAAGAGTGAACCACCTGTGCCTTCTCTTGAATCTCCTTCGTAACAGGAATTAAAACCCTTGTTGGTCTCCCTTAAGTATGTGTTTGTAGGAGCTGACCAAACACTACCAGTAATTATAGTAGTTGATTTAACCCTTATACTAGAAGAGAAACTGATTGATGTATTAAAAGAGTATAGGGGTGCCATCGGTTGGTCGGTGGCTGACCTAAAAGGCATTAGTCCGTCTATTGGTATGCACCATATTTATACGGAGGAGGGTGCCAAACCAAGTAGGGAAATGCAAAGGTGGTTGAACCCAAATATGAGAGAAGTGGTCAAACAAGAAATAGTCAAGTGGTTGGATGCGAGTATTGTCTACCCAATTTCATATAGCAGTTGGGTAAGTCCCACACAAGTGGTGCCTAAGAAGGGTGGATTCACCGTGGTCACTAGTGATTAAGGTGAAGTGATCCCCACCCGGCTTAACACGGGATGGCGAGTATGCATCGACTTCAGGAAACTCAACGCAGTCACCAAAAAAGACCACTTCCCTTTTGCCCTTTATTGACTAGATTCTGGAAAAACTTGCAGGGCGGAAATATTTCTGCTTCTTAGATGGATATTCAGGGTATAACCAAGTAGCCATTTACCCCGAGGACTAAGAGAAAATTACTTTCACCTATCCATATGGCACATTTGCCTTCCGAAGAATGTCGTTTGGATTATGTAATGCACCAGTAACCTTCCAGAGGCGTATGATGGCAATTTTCTTGGAAATGGTAGGTGATTTTCTAGAAATATTTATGGATGATTTCTTTGTCTTCAGGGATTCCTTTGAAACTTGTCTCGCACACTTACGAAAAGTTCTTCAACGATGCATCGAGACAAACTTGGTACTCAGTTGGGAGAAGAGTCACTTTATGGTTCAAGAGGGTATTGTCTTAGGCCACATAGTTTTCAAACGAGGGATCGAGGTAGATAAGGCAAAAGTTGACCTAATCTCTAAACTCCTACTACCCACCTCTGTTAAGCAAATCCGCTCATTTCTCAGACACACTGGTTTTTATCATAGGTTCATTAAGGACTTTTCCAAGATCTCTAGGGCTCCGTGTAATCTTTTGGCGAAGGATGTCCCATTTAATTTCAACGAGGCTTGTCTTAAGGCTTTTAACTATCTGAAAGAGGCACTAGCCAAAGCCCTAATTCTTCAACCTCTCGACTGTTCGTTGCCCTTTGAAATAATGTGTGATGCCTCTGACTATACCATTGGAGCAGTTTTGGGACAAAGGGTGAATAAATGTCCAGTGGTAGTATATTATGCTAGCCATACCCTATCTGATGCTCAGTTAAATTACACCACTATCGAGAAAGAATTGTTAGTTGTAGTATTTGCTCTGAAAAAGTTTCGCCTGTACCTATTGGGCACCAAAGTTGTTGTATATTCTGATTACTCGGCCTTAAGACATTTGTTATCTAAGAAAGAAGCTAAACCTAGGCTCATCAGATGGATCCTTCTTTTGCAAGAATTTGACCTTGAGATTCGAGATAAAAAGGGCTCTGAAAATGAAATAGTTGATCATCTATCTGGAATTCAAATTGAAAAGAGCAAGCCTGTGCATGACTATTCCTTTCCAGAAAGACACCTCTTGGCAGTTTCCAATAGTACACCCCCGCGGTTTGCTCATATTGTCAACTATTTAGCGGTGGGTAAAATTCCTGCGGGGTGGTCCCAGAATGAGAATGATAGATTATTCTCATAGCTCAAATATCATTTCTGGGAAGACCCTGAGCTATTCTGTATCTGTTCGGATCAAGTAATCCGAAGATGCGTCCCTGAGTCTGAACACCAAAGTATCCTTAACTTTTTTTACACTCTTGCTTGTGGAGGGCAATTTTCGGGGAAGAAAACGACGGCCAAAGTACTGCAAAGTGGCTTTTATTAGCCAGGTTTATTTAAGGATTCCCATGCTTTTAGTCAAAATTGTCTAAGATGCCAAACTGTCGGGAATATGTCCGTAGAGACATGATACCATTTAATCCAACTCTAATTGCAGAAGTCTTCGATGTTTGGGGTATTGATTTTATGGGACCGTTTCCACCATCATCCGATCACGAATACATCCTGGTGGCTGTTGATTATGTGTTGAAATGGATTGAGGCGGTAGCAACCCGAACCAATGATCACAAAATTGTAATGAAATTTGTTCAAAAGAACATTTTCTCTAGGTTTGGGTGTTCGTGAGTAATCATTAGTGATGGAGTCACATTTTACTAATGTGCAATTCCATGCTTTGCTCCGCAAATACGGAATACCTCATAAGTGGAAGTTTTCAATCGAGAAATTAAGAGTATTCTACAAAAATCCGTTAGGCCTAACCAAAAAGATTGGCCCGATAGATTGGATGATGCACTTTGTGCTTATCGGACGATGTACAAAACTCTCATTGGAATGCCTCCTTGTAAGTCTTCAACAAAGCTTATCATCTTCCTGTAGAATTAGAACATCGGGCTTATTGGGCCATCAAAACGTTTAATTTCGGTCTAACCCAAGCTGGATCCCACTGGGCGCTACAATTAAGTGAACTAGAAAAACTTCGCAATGAAGCTTATGAAAGCTCTCCCATTTATAAAACCAAAATGAAAGCATTCCAAGTTTAAAATATTTCAAGAAAAACATTTAAATGAAAGTGTTCCATGATAAAAACATTTAAAGAAAAATATTTGAACCTGGTAAAAAAGTTTTGCTCTTTAATTATAAGTTGCGGTTGTTTCCGGGAAAATTAAAGTCCAGATTGGATGGGCCATTTGTTGTTGATAAAGTGTTCGAGCATGGTACCGTTAGAATTGTTGATCCTAAGAATGAAACCATGTTCAAGGTCAATGGTTAAAGGCTTAAACCATACATAGGAGTATCTGAGAGTAGAGTTGAGAGCTTTAGTGTAAGTGATCCAATCGTGTCTGGCTGAAGACAGTAAACTTAGCGCTGGTTGGGAGACAACCCAACGTAGTTTTTAATGGCTTGTGCTTTTAGGATTAGAGTTTTCGTTTCTTTTCTCAATTCGAGACTAGTTGGCAAACCTTGAACCCCTCGGAAAAACCCTCTTGATTATTCCCTTTGGCCCAAATCCATTTGCAACATTTTAGTCATGCCACTGGGGACAATGGCATTTAAATTGGGGGTGAGGAAGGAGAGAAAATTTTGAAAAAAAAAATTGAGGGAAAAATTTTGAGAATCTAAGCCTTTAAATATGTAGAATTAAAATTTCACTGAAAATTTTAAAATCTTTTTTTTTTCATTAAAAGAGATTCCCAAATAGAAAAAGTTGAGGAAACTAATAAAAAAATATTGAATTTTATAGAAATTGGTAGCAAGTGACAGGAGTTAAATTGGTTTTATTTGAATATTGTCGAAACTGTTTAGAAATTGAAAATACTCCCAAGTTTGCCCCTACCAAGATAAGAAGAGAAAGATTGAGAAATTATATGCAAAATTCTTCAAATTATTAGAGGACAGTGGACTACCCTAAACAGTGTTTGAAGAAAAAAAGAGAATAAAAGGCCAATGGACACCCTAGACTTAGTAATGTCTCTTCATCTAAGTCAAGTGTTGAGATTCGCGTCAAACGGGAAAGGGAATGCCAAAGACAATCACCTAACACTTAGTAATCGGGTCTTTTCACCTAAGGCAAGTGTCAAGATTCACGTCAAACGGTGGAAGGTAACAATAAAAATAAGTGTGCATCTCAAAGTTCAAGGGTAGAAATCCATTGTCAGAAATGGTAAGAAGAATACCTGTCCGATTTTGAAATCAATCTCAAATTTTCTTGACAAACTGCAAATGGAATACTATACAAATTTTTTAAGCTAAGCTTTTGAAATATTCAAAGCAAGACAGTTTTACCCCTTAAGCCCAATATTGATCTATACAAAGTTTAAGAATTCTGGAATCAAGATACTTGGCTAATTTTGTCAGGAATGATCTTGCAATGGGAATGATCTCTTTACTCAGTGTAATTTTAGCGTTGCATTGCTAAAGGACTAACAATGGTTAAGTTGGAGGGTGTGATAACTCTGTATTTTGATGCCTTAAGGGCATCATTTAAGTGTATTTTTGACCTTAAATTGACGAATCTATACCCTTTTCCAATTAAATTAAATGTTGTGACCTTCAAGGTTCCTTGTGTAAATTTTGGGTAAAAATCGGAAAATTTACAAAGTTTCTATAGATTTTGGGAATCTGGTGAGATTTCCAATTGAGAGAGGGGGTGTTTCTATGAAAAACTGAGCACAGGAAGACGCCTCTTATCTGCTAAACCCAGATAGGCGCCCCTCCTACTGTATTGGCATACTCCCCTCTCCTTAACAAACCCTAGGGCGCCTCCCACTCATTCTTTTCACCTTTAACAAATCCTATCCACCCCTAACTGCTAAATCCTCACATTTCATTCCTTTTAATCTCCACCCTCCATTCTAAGGCGCCCTCTCTTTAGCATTGTAACCCTAGGGTGCCACGTAACTTCTAATTCCCACCATTCAGCCTTTAGCCACTAGATCTCAGCCCTCTATTTCACTCTCTATTTCAGCCATTCACTTTAGGGTGCCACCCACTCCTTTTAATCTCTACCATCCAATTTTGGGAGCCCAAATCTCAGCCCTCCATAATATTGGGCGCCCTCTCATTCTCTTCTCAGCCTTAGGATCATTTTAGAACAATCCTAACCCTTCATTCTCAACCCTAGGGCACCCATATTTCTACAAAAACCTATTTTTCGCCCCCTTCTTTCTCTCTAATCCCAGTTTTATCCACCATTCTCTATAAAAAGGATCCCAAGGGCCCTGGTGGTCAATTCACCCAGTTCAGAAGGATAAGGTTTCTTGAGGAGTTCAAGGGTCGTGGAAGGGAAGGACGCCCAAATCTTGTTAGGATGGGTTCCTGCAAGCAATCCAACCAATCTACAACTACCACCACTGGATTTGATCAGCCATCCTTTTCTTTTTCTTTATTTTCTTTTATGATATTTTTATTCCATCAATCTTTTATATTTAATTTCCATTTGTTTGTTTGTTTTGCAGATCTAAATTTGTCTGGTTCAAGGCTAAGATGTCTCAAGGGGTTCGAGGGCTAAACGGAAGGAGAAAGCTTGTATTTCATCTTCCTGGACAACTACCGCCACTGGATTCAAATTTTGGATCACCTTTATTTGTTTCTTTTGTTGATTCCAGTGTTCCTTTAATTTTTGTACATTAATTATTGTCTTGTTTAATTCCGAACCTTTAATTTTAACGTTAATAAATTTTATTTTCTTATTTTCTACAAATCCTAAATCCATTTTCGTTTTATTTGTCTAGAAAAAAAAATAATAATTTTTATTCTTGCTTACCTATGGGCTCAACCCCTTCCTCACCATGTACTACGTTGTTTAAAGTTACGTGAGGATTGAAAAAATTTATAAATCTCTAAACTGATGTTCTGAAGTGGTTAACGACACACTTCCAGCTACACCACCATTTAACATGGTTCGGCCATCAATAAGATGGATTTTAACTCTTCCAACATGTCTTTTGTTTCGATGGGTCATTTCTAGAACTGTTCATGGGCTGGGTAGCTCGATGGGCTGTCCCGACCCGATCTAAGTTGGGCTTGAATACGATTTCCGGCCTGTAGGCTCTAGCTCAGGCCTAAAACATCGTGCCTGATCTAAGTAGACTCTAAGGCTTGCACTCATGAATATAACACATTGCAGAGGTTCAAGAAAAAGAAGAAGGTTAAATGATGACAAGGTTGTGCTCTACTTGGGGACGTCTGCAAATGTTGTAGAGAAGAAGGCTAAATGATGACGAAGTGGTGCTCTACTTGGGGATATCTGCAAATGTTGTAGCTGTTGTTATAGGAACAACATCTATCATTAGCAAACTACAAATGGGTAAGAGGCACCCCATTCCTACCTACCCTCCAACCCCTCACCAAATTCTTGTTAGCCTGAGCTACAAGTTTAAGACCTCTTAGCATTGGAAAGTGATCCGCCATAGATCCTTTCACAATAATCAAATAATGACAAGTCTTAATGCACCCTAAGACCCATTTACACTATCTATCACCAAACCCAAAATTCTTCTTCACCTCTAGCAAAAAAAAAAAAAAACCCTAATCAACCAAATCATATGCCTTTCCAAGATCTAGCTTACATATAAAACCCTTTGTAATAAACCTTATCTCCTCAACAGTTTCATTGGAAAATTTTGATTACTAATTTATCTATCCTTTACAAAGGCTCCTTGAGATTGTGACATTATGGAAGGAAGAACTGATGTAATTCTTTAGGAAAAAACCTTGGAAAGGATCTTCTACAAACTATTAACCAAGTTAATTTACCTAAAATCCTTTAAGTGCAAGGCATCATCTTTTTGTGGAATTAGTATGTTGAGTTGAGATTCACATTAATCACTAACCTTTCATAGAATTCTTCAAACACTTTCCATAGATCATTTTTCAACACTTCCCAACAATTCTAATACAATACCATAGTAAAACCATTCGACCAAGGAGCTTTAGATCTATCCATAGAAAACACAACATCCTTAATTTCACTTAACTCAAACCTTCTTYCCAGCCACTCCCTAGAGTCCTCTAAACTAGACCACTCCAAACCCTCAATCCATACTTTCTCATTAAATGGTCTCCTGAAAATAGACTTAAGGCGATCCACAAACGCTCGACCAATCTCATCTAGCTAGGAAATAGTAGTACCATTCACTATAACTTTAGAGATAAAGTTTTTTCTTCTTTTTCCATTAGCCAAAGTATGGAAAAATTTGGTATTCCTATCCACCTCTTTCAATCAATTAACCCAAAATGTATGCCTCCAACTAACCTCCTCTTTAAGTAAAACATCCTCCAATTGCTTCCTCAAAGACCATCTCTCTTCCTTTTCCCTCTCTTAAAAATCACTGATAGTTTTTTTTTTTTTTTTTAAATCTAGATTCTCAATTTTGCTTATTACCTCTTGCTTCTTCTCATAGTTGTCAAGGCGACACCTAGGCGGGCGTAACAAGGCACCCTTTGACGCTTGCCTCGCTTAATCATCAAGCAGTTTTCTTCTGTCTAATATAAAATACTTTTTTATTCATTCTTTTTTGATATTATAATTATAAAATAGACATTATTAAACTAAAATAATTATTTTGTGTGTTTATATACTAATTTATTTTTATTATTTTCTTATTTATTAGGGTTTAATCAACACAAACATTGCTAAATGTTGTATTGAACCCTCAAAGACTTAAAAACCTATACCAATAAGTAAGAACTTAAAATTTTATCTAATCAGCACATTTTCCTTTTCCATATATTCTTTTACTACTACTACTACTACTACCAATACCTTTTATTTTCTTCTTTTCCTATAACAAAAACAAGGGTTCAGCCCCTATATTTTTTGAATTTTATTTTCCTTCTTCCTTTTCTTCTCATGAATATATTGATTTTCTATACTTTATTATGAAATTTAAACTTTTCTATGAAAATCATGAATAATTATTAAATAGATATGGTTATGGTACCTAGGGAATCGCCTAGACACCCTTCTAGGTGAGGCAACATGGCGCCCCCTCAGTCGCCTAGCCTCGCCTTGGCGCCTTGAAAACTATGCTTCTTCTCTTCCAATCAGTCAAACTATTGGATATTCCAATCTTTAATTTTGAATTTAAACTCATTCAATTTCCAATGAAATATCACACCTCTCCTATTTGACCCTAGAATTGTTACCTTTCCACCATTCTTTTACCTTCTCTATAAATCCCCTATTAGACTGCCATATATTCTCAAATCTAAAAGGAGTTGGACCCCACTCGTCCTCTTGTTTTTTTAAGATAACTACCAGCCAATGATCTGAAGTGACTCTTGGTAATGCTTTGGAGCCGATACTCCACTAATGTTCTTCCCAGTCAGTAGTAAATAAGAATCTATTTAGTTTGGAACACACTAGGTTAGCATGCAAGTTTGACCAAGTAAATTTGTTTAAGCAAGAGGCAATTCCTTAAGCTCAAACCCATCAATGAACTTATTAAACTTCATCATGCTTGTACTTATTCTTTGTATTGGGTTAAGTTAAAGTAGTCGAGAAGAAGAAGAAGAAGAAGAAGAAGAAGAAGAAATGTTTTGTCAAAGGACTTAGGTGTGTTACTATTCACACCCTAAAGAGACTTTCTTAATATTTGAAGAAAATTACAAATGGGCCCTTGTTTAGGTGCCCAAATACAAAAAAGGATGAAAGGACATAAATGCCCTTACATTCTCAACACTCCCCCTCAAGCTAAGCATAGATATTTGTCATGATCAACTTGTTCAAATTGTTGTCAAACTTTGATTTGGAGACACCTTTAGTAAGACAATCAGCCAGTTGATCTTCAGACCTTACAAAAGGTAAACAAATCTCTCCACTAGCAACTCCTTCTCTAATGAAATGTCGACCAACCTCTATATGCTTTGTATAATCATGTTGAACAGGATTATGGGTTATGTTTATGGCTGCTTGATTGTCACAATATAATATCATTGGAATACCAATTTGCACTCCTATTTCTGTCAACAAGCTCTTCAGCCATAACAATTCGGAAAGTCCATGAGCCATAGCTCTGTATTCTGTCTTTGCACTAAATCGAGCCACAAGAGATTGTATTTTACTCTTCCAAGATATAATATTACCACCCACCAAGGTACAATAACCAGAAGTAAACCGCCTATTATCAATAGAACATGCCGAATCAGCATCAAAATAAGCCTCTACCTTGGGATCCCTTTTCTTGGTCATCCTTTTAAATAGGCTAATATTCTATTCACTGCTTGCATATGAGATGATCTACACTTGTGCATATATTGGCTAACCACACTCACAACATATGATATATCTAGCCTAGTCAAAGAACAAGTAAAGAAGGCGGCCAACAAGTCTTTGATACACAGCTTCGTCAAGAAGGACATATCCATCATCAACTCCCAACTTATGATTGGGATCAATTGGAATTTTATTTGGTTTACAATCCAATTTCCCTATTTCCTGAAATAGATCAAGGACATATTTCCTCTAAGAAATATAAATTCCCCTCTTTGACCTTGTGACCACAATCCGTAGGAAATACCGAAGATTTTCAAGATCTTTAATTTCAAATTCAGTATAAAGAAAAGAATTTAGTTCAGCAATTCCAGAGATATCATCTCCTATGATAACAATGTCTTCAACATATACTATCTAAATAGTCACTTTTCCATTTGCTCTCCTAATAAACAAGGTATGGTCAGCATAAGATTGAGAAAAACCAATTTTTAAGATAGTTTTTCTGAATCTGTCAAACCAAGCTTTAGGGGACTATTTAAGGCCATAAAGGGATTTCTTCAAACGACAAACCTTTCATTCACTCCTAGGAGAAAGTTCCATGTAAATTTCTTGATGAAGGTCGCCACTAAGGAAGACATCTTTAACATCCATTTGATACAAGGACCAAGAATAATGGGCATCAAGAGACATGATAACTCGAATGGAGTTCATCTTGGTTACTGCAGCAAAGGTTTCCTGAATCAATGTTGTAATATTGAGTGTACCCTTTTGCCACAAATCAAACTTTATAGCTTTCAATTGAGCCATCAGATTTATGCTTCACTATGTAAACCCACTTACATCCAACAAGAACTTTGCCCACTGGAAGAGAAACAATTTCCCATGTCTAATTTTTCTCAAGTGCCTCCTTTTCCTAGTTCATAGCATCCTTCCAATGAAGGAACTGCACTGCCTCAGTAACACTGTGAGGGATAAAAACAGAAGCAATGGAAGAGATATAGGCACAATAAGAGGGAGATAAGGTATTATAAGAGACATAATATGAGATAGGATATTTAGCACATTCCTTTTTTCTTACAAACTGCAATAGGAAGGTTAAGGTCAGAAACCACACTAGGAGGCTCAATAACAGGTTCATCGCAAGTATCAGAAACAAGAAGAGGTTTAGAATCCAAATTACATGAGTCTAGGAATTCAGATTGTAATGGGCATTCAATCTCTAGAGTCATCCTCTTTTTTTGTCTAATGAACCACTGGTGCCAAGACCGAAGAATAGGAGGAGTATTACTACCACCACAAGGAGGAAGAGGAGAAGGAGAAGGATTGACAATACCAGGTACAACTTGAGCAAGAATCGGCATACAAAAAGGAGTATAATCTTCACTAGCATTCTTCCCTTGAAGAGAAGGACGAGAAGAGGAAAAGAAGGGAGTAAAATCAAAGAGTGTAACTTCTTTGGATACATACCTTTGTCCAAAGTGAGGGTCATAACAATAGTACCCTTTTTGGATTGAAGAATATCCCAATACAACACACTTAATAGACTTTGGATCAAATTTCAACCTAGAATGATTCATGTCATGGATGACCCAAAGCCCTTAAGAGGAAGATGGATGGTATCATCATCAGGAAAAAGAAGTTGATGAGGAGAGTAGAAATAAAGGGTCCGCGAAAGAAGTCTGTTAATAAGATATAAAGTTGTTTTTATAGCATCCCCCCATGATCGAGTTGGGACATGCATCCGGAATAACAATCCCCTAGCAACTTCAACCGCATGTATGTTTTTCCTCTCTGATACCCCATTTTGTTGGGGGGTATGAGGACATGAACTTTGGTGAATTGCTCATTTCTCTTCAAGGAAAGTTTGTAAGTGCTTCTCAAAGTTTTCCTTGGCATTGTCAAATCTAATAATCTTCTTTACAAATTGTATCTCAACCATATTAATAAAGCCTTTTATAATTGAAGGTACTTCATCTCAGCTCATCATCAAATACAGTCAAGTATACCACGAGTAGTCATCAACAAAGAGAATAAAATATATATAACCACCTATACATGGAATAGAATAAACTCCCCAAACATCAGTATGCATTAAATGGAAAGCAACATTACTTCTCTTGTTACTTGCAAAATATGTGATTCTACATTGCTTTGATAGTTGACAGACTTCACATTATAGATCCTAAAAGACACAATAAGATGGAAAGAATGTTACAGAACAATTATGAGACTTTGTAAGAGAGCTAACAGATAAGAGATTTCTATGCAGTTGTAGGACATCAAGAACTAATTTCAGAGAAAGGTTGTTGGTAAGCTTAACTTCACCCAAACCCAAGATTGGGGTATGAGATCCATCAGCAATAGGGGTGAGCAAAAATGACCGAAAAATTGAATTGGCCAAAAAAAACCGATCGAAACTGAATTGAAAAATCAGTTAACCGAACCGGTCAATTTGGTTCCGGTTCAATGTTTTTAAAAAACTGAAGGTACCAGTTCGGTTTCGGTTAACCAATATAAAAAACCAACGGTTAACCAAACCGACCGGTGTTTTTATAATATGTTATATATTATTTATTATGTAAAATATAATATTTTATACATATATTTATAATTTTTTATTATATATTATATATATATATTTATAAAATATATTGTTAAAACTAAAAAACCAAAATACCGGCAAACTGAACCGATAATTAACCGAACCGGTCAGGGAGTTAACTGACTGGTTTCGGTTACCAGTTTTCCAAAAATTGGTACTACCGGTTCAGTCCATAAAATGCCCCACGATTCAGTTAACAGAACCGTGAGCACCCCTAATCAACAACAACCTTACCTTTCCCTGAAAAAAGTTTATACGTGGTAAAGTAGGAAGGCGTACCAGCCATATGATCACTAGCTCCTGTGTTAATTATCTAAGAGCTGTAGGATGAGGCATGGCACGCAAGTGCAGTACCTGATTTTGCAAAGGCACTAGAAGGTGAGTGTGAACCAATAGATGTAGGCAACCCACTCTTTTCAAGATGGAGCATGATGCCTCTCAATTTTTCCATCACATCAGAGATATGTCATGAGTAGATGCCTGAGTAGAAGAATTTCCCTCAACCATGTAAGTTTGAGAATCATAACTAGCTATAGCAACATGAGCATTTATCGTCTTTCCGGTTTTAAACTTCTCAGACTTTAGGTGGGGATTTAGTTTCCAACACCTATCCTTGGTGTGCCTTGGCTTCTTGCAATATTCACAAACTACATCTTTAGGTTTATCATAACTCTGTTTGGATTTTGTAGACACAAGAGTTGTGTGTTCACTGATAGGAACTTACATCATGGCAATCCTCCTACTCTCTTCATTTTGCACCAAAGAATATGCTATGGAAAGTGAAAAAATATCAACACTAAGGATGTGTTGCCTGGTAAAATCATAATCGACATTCAGTCCCGCAAGAAAATCAAAGACACGGTTTTTCTCAATGCACTTCCTATATTGTTCAGCATCAATAAGATCCTTCCACTCCAAAGCTTCTAAATGATCCATTTCTTCCCAAACTGATTGTAAGGAAGAGAAATACATGGCCACCAATTTCTCCCCCTGTCGCATATTACATGCTTCACTTCGCAATTGATAGATTGTACCCGTATTCTTCACTTGAGAATAAGTTGAAGGTAACCTATCCCAAATGTCCTTAGTTGTTGGAAGGAACATATAGTTGTAGGCAATGTGAGGCTGCATAGAATATACTAGCCATGACATAACCAGCAAATTATCCTGCTCCCATTTGGAATAATTTGGATCTTTAGGCTTCAGCTTAGTTTCCTTACCGGTAATAAACCCAAGCTTATCTCTTCCTCTAATTGTGAGCATAGCTGATTGAGACCATTCAAGAAAATTTGTTTCATTAAGTTTTATGGTAGTAATTTACCCTCCAACACTGCCATTACTTCCTAGAAGGACATAGGTAGGTACGTACACATCCTTGTGTGAATCCATTGATCACCACCCCTATAAAAACACTTTACTCACCAACACCACAATCTCGCAACACTAGCTGAACATCCAAACATCTTTCCTTGAAGGTTAAACACGGGCTATAGCAATAAACAGAAGAAAAGAAGGTGTTGGCGGAAAAATAGGGGAAAAAAAATTCCCAAAAAAAGTTTTAGGGCTCCTAAAAATCTGAGATTGCTTCCTGAAATCTCAAAAATTTACCACACTTCAAACATAAGTGGGTTTAATAGCAACTAGCCCACCATGCGAGCATGCAAGCCCTAAACTCCAAATCTGTAATTTTCACCAATTTTCATCTAAAAAATCCAAGAAAAATGTAAAAGAGCTTCAAGCCTCCATGAAATGTATATCAAAATTCCTCTAAAAATGAGGTGCATCAAGGGGTGTCAAAACTGCAAATGAACGCCGCCAGCTATATGAGCTGCTAGATGTCAACCGGCGGTGTATTAATGTCAACAAGTTCGCTTGTGAGTCATGACCAGCAATAGATGTTTTCCTTGATCTTTTGATGCTCTGATACCAAATTAAAGTAGAAGAAGAAAGGTTTTGTCGAAGAACTCAAGAGTGTTACTATTCACACCTTGAAGAGACTTTCTTGATATTTGAATAAAATTACAAATGGGCCCTTGAATAGGCACCCAAATATAAAAAGGATGAAAGGACATAAATGCCCTTACATTCTTAATAGTTTATTTGATTCATCCGTGAACCTAATCACATTAATATCACCTCCTAAGAATCAAGACCCATCCCAAAGACCCCTGATATCTTCTAGCTCCTCCCAAAATACATTCCTCTCCCTGTATCGATTGGGGCCATAAACATTAGTCAAAACTCATTCAAAACCATCTCTAACTTGTCGGAATTTAATTGACAATGTAAATTTGCCTACAGATTCTTCTACTCCAATCACAAAATATTGTTCCATATTGTCACAATGCCACCCGAAGCACCCCAATTAAAATCAGTCAAATTCTTTTAGTCCACCTTCTATCAAAATCAGTCAATTTGGATTCCTTAAATTAAAACTACATTAGTATTTTATCTCCTAAGCACCTCTTTAATGATGGCTCTTTTTCTCGCCCTCCCTACACCTTTGACACTCCAAGTAACAATCTTCATTTCACTAATCTCAATTTAAATCACCCATTGATTTTACTCCACCTATTTGCTTCCCCTTCCCCTTCCCCTTCTTGCACTAAACTCCTTGTCCCCCTCTACATTTCTCTTAAGTATGTAAACTTCACTCGTCTTCCTTTTCCTAACTTTACCTTCTTCCTTATCTTTCTATAGAAAAGCTTTCAAGTCATTTGGATTCTTCAACATGCACCCTAACTTAGATACAAAGTCTGCCACTGAATCACATGTATCATCACCATCTTCTTCCTCCCTTGAAGGCTTGAGGACATGAGTTCACATCTACGCCCCCGAAGGGGGCGCTCCACAATGTTCCACAGCACATCCCTGCCGTGTATTGGAAACATCTCCTGATGATACTATCAGACCCGATGATAAGACATCATCGGAAGATGTTCCCAAAACAAGGCGGAGATGCGCTGTGAGACGTTGTGGGGTGCCCCCTCGTGGGACGCAGATCTGAACTCCAAGGACATCTCCCGACTTTCCTTCAGAAACCACTACCTTTTCCACTCCCCCACTCTTCTCAGAATCTCTCCCATATTCTAATTCTTTTCTCCTGAGATCCTCCCAACATACTTTCAATCAACTCCCAAATTCTTCTTTCCTTTTCTTCTTCATCCTCCTTTTTGGTCCTAACTCTACCCTCCCCATCCCCATCAGTCTTATCCTTAGCTTGCAGCTTAATGGCTTCCCTCAGACTTGGAAGACAAACGTTCAGACAAAAAAAAAACATTGTGTCCAAAACTGAATTGACAACAATACCTGACTCAATTGGGGGGCAAGAAACAGTCCGAATATGAACACTTGGGGCATCTCCCTGAGGAAACAATTGGATCTCGCCATTCACCCGACATGGGGCTGCTGCTAATTTGCTGCTCACCTCTTCCAGGATTCCTCCTGCTTGGCCTGAAGTCAACCTCCAAGACTGACATCCTGCTTTATGTTAGAATTTGGTTTTGGTGTTTCCTTGTTGAGGTTTAGGCTTTCCACACCACCAGCCTCTTTGTATTCCATCGTGTTTACATCTCTATCATTTTCCGCCGGACCCGAAGACGAGGTCTAGAACCTTTCAAACATAACACTGCTTGCGGAAAAAAATACTCGAGGAGGGTTTAGAACCATGGGAAATTGAAGAGACTTTAGATGGAACCCTTCAGAGTTCAGACTACATAGTTTCTTGGTAAAATTTGATGCGGTCCCAAACCGGACATTACCATGTTTTCACAAGTGCATCGCTACAGGCTCAAATTATCTCTGAATTGAGCCTGGCACCTAGAGATGGACTCAGCACGGCAGCACCTTCACGTAATTAAAACAGAAATTCTTCATTTACTCATTCATTTTAATTAAAAGAAAGCATACATATAAGGATGCAAAAGATCTCATTAATTTCTTAAATAATGAAATTAAACAGTCATTTGAACACAATCCTTATCTCAGTTAAGTATTCTGAAACTGGCTTCAAAGTTTTCCTTTGTTTTCAGGTTCTATCATTGCATATAACTATATTTATTTTGTTAAACAAACCGATAAACTTGCAGTTTTAGCCTTGTGCTGTAAAATTTTGTTAAACAAACCGACAAGTTCTAATGTAGTTTCTTCCAAGGTTTCTCTACTTGGCAAGTTGGAGAACCAATGTTTTCCATCAAATATCAAAACAAAACCCTTCCTCTAGACCCCTTTAACCTGCAATTGATCCACCTACAAAAATTGATAGGTCTCTACTTTCGACTCTGTTACCTGAGAGCTGGTTCGAGGGAGTTCACCCTCCTGAAATGGATGAGAAGGGTTGGGAAGAACATCTCCCCCTGCATAATACTATGCAGAGGATGAGATGTTCTCCATGTGTGACTGCGATAAACATGGGCAGAGTTCTCGTGGGCAGGAGATCCCGACTCCTCACTTACAGGCCTTTATAATGCATGGCCAGCTAACAGATTCTAACAAACTCTGATCATTCTGCACGATCTCTTAACAGAGTATAATTACTCCTCATGACGTGGACGTCGTGCCGTCTGGGCTCGCCTCCCCCCCGCTAGACCTAACCAAAATAATCTATCTATAGCACTGCCCCATGGCCAGGATCCCCCATGTGTCATACTGGTCTAAAAACAAAACTCTTCCTCTAGACCCCTTCCATGTAATTGATCCACCTAAAGAAAGAATCTATCTATAGCATTGCCCCATGGCCAGGATGGCAGGATACCCCATGTGTCATACTGGTCTAAAAAGAAGATATGGCTTGGTCCAAAACAAGAGATCCAGTAGTCCAGAACAATGTGAAATACCACATACATGGCTAAAGAGTGTGCTAGCAATGGGTAAGACAGAAGATTCATTTTCAGGAGTAATGTTTGTATTTGAAAGCTGAAATAAAAGTTAAGATGTCATGACTCATTATGCCATCAGATAAATTCATGGAAAACAACATCAAGATAAAAGAAACAAGAGTATAAGATTCACAACTGAAATAATGAATATCTCTTCCATTCATCTAAAATTGTGTTCAGATTACACTACAACTAAAAGGTTGGTGCCAATGTTAACAAAAACCATAAAGAGAATGATACAAGTATCGAAGCAACATTAAACCAGTTCAGATTTTTCAGCTTCGCAAAGCCCAACATCTTTTATCAAATTCTGAAGTACATTTGCTATTGGGCAACATAACCTAGCTTCAGCGACTAAAGACTTCATAATATCTTCTATCAATTTCAGCTCTTCATGAAAATCAGAGTACAGCACCAAGGAAGAGAAATGATCATCCAGCACCAATCCGAGACTCGTAACAACCGATTCAAGGGAAGGTACCCATAGACAAGCTTTCAGTCCTAGCTTAGATGCTGCTTTTGGACATGGACCCGCTTGCGGAAACTTCTCATACTTCATCAACCATTTCCCTAAATACCTAATTAAGCTCAACATTTCAGAACTATTGAGCCTTCTAACAGAAGATGACAATGTCAGCTCATCAAGGTTTGGGGATGCAAACACATAATGCAAACAGAGTTCAAAGGTAGAAAAGTCATCATGGGCAGTCATGAGCAAGATTGAAGCTTGCTTTGCCAAGTCAGATCTCTTTTTAGAAAGGTTTTGGCTGGTTGCCTTCTCAATAGCTAAAAGAGCCTGGCTCTCCCATTCTTTTCTCACACTGACCACACAATTGTAAGCATGTTTGGGAGGAGACAAGAAGTATTTCAATATGCTAAGAAGATCCGGTGCCTGAAGATCTGATATATGCATGACACAGAGACAAAGCAAGTCCGACCGCTTCTTCTCAATCAGAGACTGCACCAAATTACTAGAAGAAGAATGAACAACAAGCCCTTGAACAATTATTGTCTCCAACAGTTCCCAGAGCTCCAAAACCAAGGAAGCCTCCAAAATTAAAATAATAGCATCTCGACTGATAAAAAATCCCAACTTTTGAATCATTAGGCAGGTGTAACTGGAGTCAGACGAATCAACATGACATGATAAACCAAGCTTTTCCCCATTTTTCTCAAGAAACAAATTCAGAGTCTCTAGAAATTCACCCTGGTTCAAAGATTTAGGGTTCTTGAGCTTCCGCTTCAATTTATTGAAGAAATGATTGCTTAGTTCAATGATCTCAGAATCCGTATCAGATATCCTCCATCCTC
This sequence comes from Nelumbo nucifera, assembly GCF_000365185.1. The sequence continues at coordinate 127,337 of NW_010729308.1, forward strand.
CCATGCGTTTGATTGGAGAAATCTCATTGGGACCCCCACTTTCAGGCTTCAAATTAGGTAAAATCACATCAGCATTCAGAACAATCGGATACTTCAACTTAGTCGTAAAAGTGCCAGAATCAATTGTAGCTTTCTTGATGACCTCAAGCAACAACATTGAGAAACCCACTTCCAATCAAACAAACCTCCAAAATCAATTCAATTGGTGCACGAAAATGAAGCAAAAGAAATTTACTACTGCCACAGGTAAGTTTTTAAGCAGATGTTTTCACAGCTTCCCTCATCTTTCCTGAGTTGTCCCCAAATTTACAACTGGCGTGATGTGCTCCAAAAAACAAAGTGATGTCTTTAAGAGCTCACTAGCTCTAACATCTGAATACAACAAAACAAAAACAAAAGTGGATTAATGTTACCAAAAACTAAAACCTAAGAGATTAATGGCATTATGTAGAAGCTATTATCCAGATAAATTCAACAATTCATTCCTACAAGTAACAAATTCTAATTGTTTATCTCCTAATACTTGCAGAAAGATCAGACTAAGGGGTTGTTTGATAACAACTGAATATTGCTTTTGAGCTTTAGTAGATAAAATAATTAATTAATAAAATATTCAAGGGCATAGTAATATACCCAACTTCAGCTTAAGCCATTAAAGAACCCACAACATACATAACAACTTATTCACCCAAAGTCAAAGCAAAAGCTTTTCAGTTCAGCCATATCAACTGTTAAGAAATGACCCCTAAGGTTAAAGATAAATCCTAAACACAAAATTTTCTTATGATATTGTTTACATGGATGATTATTCACATACACCGGTTCTTAAGATTCTATACTTGATGATGACTTGCTAATGCTCTGCACTTAATGGTAAACTTTGAAAATTTGATATGGAGATGAGTAGAAGTTGGATGCAACCTATTGTGGACAAGAGTTTGGATACAAAGAGTCTTTTCCATAACTCAAGCCCATCTTGTTGAAAACCAAGCCATTAAACTAGAATTTCAATATGAATTGGATGGTCTGGCCTGGATCTTGAAGAACAACTTGTTTACCAAATTGCCATGACATATTAAGATGTTGTACAATTCAACTAACCTGGAAAACACACAAGTAGAGCATTTTCGTCCATCCAAACATGTCTTTCATCAACTAAACAAACTCTAAAGGTGCTAAGTTTAGAAATCCAATCAAACTTCTGCTGCAACTGTATCATGGTTCATGAATACAGAGCTCAAATTTCACAGGAACAACCCACAAATTAATAATAACCCGTTTGGTCTTTCCTCCAAGCTTCAAAGAAGAACCATTGAAATTGCTTCTTTTTTCTAATAATCCTATATAAGATTAAACTGAATACTTAATTCATGATTTCAATTTTCGATTCATCATTCATTCATCGAATTCATCTAACAATAACCTCTTTATACATTTGCCACCACACCCAATGTTATTTACAATCGTGCCACATCCCTTGGACATCTTACCATTTCTTTCTCAGACATTGAGGAGAGTCAGAAGCAGGTCTAGGAGAGACAGAGAGACTCCGCTTTTCGTCTCTGTTGAGTTTTGCAATGCTGAATCCTATTGATCGTCTTAGCGAACACCCGAGTTGAGCAAGGATCGTGTGACCAGAAGCATTTTCTTTCTTTTCATTTGTGTCCCTTCTTTTACAGTTTGTCTTTGTTGTGCGAGTTGATCATTCTCAGTTCCCCAAGGCAAAATAAGGTATGTATCTATTTTCCCCTTATTTTGGTGAGACTTGTTCCTATTCCCTCTTTTTAATTGATTTCTTTTGTCTGTTTCTGTAGGATCCTCTTCATCTAGGGTTTGCATTGTCCAAATTGAAGGAGAAAGAGGACTTGATTGTTCTCAATCATTAAGGGAAATCAACGTATGTATCTTATTTCTGCCTTATTTCCTTCTTTTTCCTTAATTATGGCAGGATTTATTCATATTCCTTGTTTAGTTCTTTTTTTGGATCAGAAATGGTAACTTTCATTAGACAGGAGGGCAAAACACCATGGATAGCTTTCCAAGGAGATGATCAGGATTCCCTAGGGCCAAGACCAGTATCCCACCTGTTTTATCTCACTTGTTTAGTTTATTTCTCTTATTTATTTTGTTCATTTCTGTAGGGTCCTCTTCATCGAGGGTTTGCTTTAGGAAGAACATTCCCTGTTGCCAAGGTTTCATTTGGCAATGTTTTTTTGTTTTTTCCTTTTTTACCTTTTTTGGATTGGAAACACATCAAAAGATTTTTTACGTCTTCCTAATTCAATTAACGGTAGCTACATTCCATTGTGTCTTACAGTTCTACATAATACAAACCATATCATCAGTGATTGGTGTTTCGATTTTTTATTGGTTAGAGTGAAGGCTGATGTTTACAGGTGAGCAAAAATGTATTAGACCTCTTCAGCCAGACCAGACTGTTTAGTTTGAGTTATTTATTTTCACTATTTGCTAGGTATAGAGGCCTACTGCCCTGTCCCAACAGATTTTGATGTTATAGAGACACTTCTGCTCATCTCTACTGTTTAGTGCATACCCACTCATTGTTTTCAGTTCCCTATATCTCCAAGGATGGTTCCCCATGTCTCTTTTGACTATCCATTCTACAGCAATGTTGTATGAAAAGAGTATTTTATTTCAAAATTCCTAAAAGACTCGTAGAATGTACCTCTTGGAATGATGCAATAAGATTTACAGGTCCTCCTAAAGTTCTCCATATTTTTTCTGGATATATTTATGTAAAGTTTTATTTTTTTTATATTATCTCAACTAGATGTCAAACTATGATTACTTATTTTGACTACTAATTGTTAGTGATATAGATATACTCTCAAATTTTTGGAATTGTTGGATAGGTTCCGGTTTCTGGAAAGTTTTGATGCTTTTTTGTTTGACAATTAAAGTTTTGGTGTTTTTAGTGAATCTGTGTTTTCATTTTTTTTTGGTCAATAACAACATTTCATTACTTAATCACAAAAGTAATTACAGAGAGGAAGATAAACTTTCTTATCTTCCAAATGGAGCTAAACACTCCCAAGAACAAAGAGGAAAAAAGTTGCACTTGTGCCCAAGACAATGACTCCCTCTCAACTCCTTGCTTAGCTAACCCATCCACAAAAGAGTTAGCAGATTTTTCACCCAGCTAATCTTAACTTCTATCTCTTGAACCAGCCACCTAAAATTCCTCCTCTTGTTACTGTACATCCATAATCTATTGTTTTCTTTACTTAGCCACCCTACCACCACCTCTGAATCCCCGTCAATGATGAATTTTCTTATATTCAGTTCCTTAGCTCTTTGAACTCCTTCCATAACTGCAAAGATTTCAGCTCTAAGAGAGTCATCCACTCCAATTGGGCCAGAGAACATGGCAGAGACAAGCCCATTCTCATCCCTAAACACACCTCCAATCCCCGATTGTCCAAGATTCCCCCGGTCACTCCTATCAAAGTTTAGTTTTAAGAAGCCAGCCAATGGGGGAGTCCAAGACACCCAAGATTGCTTTGGTCTGGGTGCAGTTAACAATCTCACCCCACTTCCTCAACAAATCATCCATTGTAAAGTCTGTAAACAGCTCTGATGATTTTAGCCCGTACTACCCTTATATGGATCAATTCTCTCAGTTAATTTTTTTCTAATTCAGAAAATATTCTGAAATTCCTTTCCTCCCACGGAGCCCAACAAACTGCAGCCCTCAAACATCTCCACACTTGAAGAAAGAAGGGAAAAAAGGCTTTGCAAATTTGATGGAGGATTCCAACTACACCCAAAAAAGGGATAGTGCCCACCCCCAAACTGTGTTTTCAATTTCTAGAATATATATAAACGGCAAAGGAAAAGACAAAGACCTATTGTTACAGTTCTGTAATATGTATCAGAGAAAATCTAAGAAAGAAAAGGAAGGGAACCGACTAAACTTGCTATCCGGCAGCCATCACTTTGCATGAACTACAAACTGTCAAGAAGAACAATCTACCCCCAGGCGTTCATATTCGGTAAAAAAAAAAAAAAAAACCAACCGAAAGAAGAAAGGCAACACAGAAACCGAACTGAAACTAGGAAAAAACAGTAGGATTAGGCAGAGTATGGAACTCATAGAAAATCGATTCTTCCCCTTTCACATCCCTGGTTCACAAATATATATATATAAAAAAAAAAGAGAAAGGATAAAATAAACTAAAATAGAGAGGAAGAGATCTGATTGATGGAGGATTACCTGACTGCGCTGATTCCCAGGACGTCTCCGGATACTGCAAAGGTTGGCCGAACTTCGGTAGGAATAAGGAGAGAGAATAGGAGAAGGGGCTCGGCGAAATCGCAGGAGGAAGAGGTTATTCTCTGCTCCGCCGTTGGTTCGAGCACAGAAGAAGATGACCAGTTAACTCTTCGATTATTCCCCATTAGGGCGAATGAAGAGTTTACGTTTAATTTATATGGAAAGCGGTGCATTTTCGTAATTTTGAGTAAATAGGGTGTTTTGGGCTGCGTTAAACCTTTAGGAGGGCCAAACCGGGTTCTTGATTCAAAGATGGGTGGTCTCGGGTCAAAGCACGGAAAGCTGAGATGGATTCAAGAGAGTGGATTTGTGTGTGGGGTAATAGGATTGGTCGAAATGGAATCGTTTTGGATGGAAAGGTTAATGAGGGCATTTTTAGCTGAAATTTTGTAGGTTGGGGTTTTTGGAGGCCTTGAGGTGGCCAGTGGAGTCAGATTGGCCCAAATGGGCCTGGATTGGGTAGACCCAGAAAGGGTTTAACTCGGTTAATGTAGGGGCTTGAAATGGAATCTTTGTATAATGAAGAGGAAAATAAAGGTAGTTTTGGGTGAAATTTCTCCGGGTGGGATTTTTGGGTAGTCTGAGATGATTGGTAAAACCAGATTGAGTCAATTGGGCCCGGATCGAGCAGATTTGGAATCCCGTCAATCTAGAGCCTCAAAATGGAATCTTTGAGGTGAATTGGAGGGTCAGGCGGCGGACCGAGCAAAAATCGGGTGCTCCTCTTTGTTGTGAAGTAGGAGACAACGAAACAACAAAAACAAAAATAAGCACACAAAGATTTTTGCGAATGATGGGTTTGGAAGAGGGGCGAGACGAAGAAGGAGGATTGAGGGGAAAAGGAGTTCCTATGTAGCATCGTTTCATCGTGTTCAGGCCAGTTTTATTGTTGTGTGATTGCCTAATTCTTGAGGAATGGTGTACCCTTAGAAAGAAAGGCTTGGTGCACGTCAGACACATCAAAACTAAAAAAAGTAAAGTGTGATAAGTCGCGGTGCAAATCAGGAGACGCATTTTATATCAGAAAAGTAATAAAAATGTTTTACAACATGATAAAAAATAGGTTAAGTTACAACGCAAGACGATAAATCCACTGTATGCTAGAAGTCAGCGAAAAGTCATGCTATGCCATGATGCAATTTTTAAATTGTTAAAAGCACAATATGTCGCGATGCAATCGAAAATCCACTATATGCCGGGAAACAAGCAAAAAGTCATGCTATGCCATGGCGCAAATTTTAAACTATTAAAAAGCGTGATATGTCACGATACAATAAAAAATCCACTGTATGTCGGGAAACAAGAAAAAATTCATAATATGCCATGATGCAATCAGAAATCCGCTATACGTCGGAAAAACAAAAACTGATACCCTCCATAATAAGTTGGGTAACAGCAAAAATTAGACAATCCACTATAAGATGGGAAAACGTAAAACTTAAACAATTCATAGTAAGCTGGGAAACAACAAAAACTAGACAATTCACTGTAAGCTGGGAAAAAGCAAAACTTAGACAATCCACTGTAAGCCGGGAAAACGCAAAAATTAAACAATCCACTGTAAGCCAGGAAAACACAAAAAACTAGACAATCCACAGTAAGTCGGGAAAACACAAAACTAGACAATCTACAGTAAGTCGGGAAAATGCAAAAATTAGACAATCCACTATAAGCCGGGAAAACGCAAAACTTAGACAATCCATAGTAAGCCGGGAAAATGAAAAAACTTAGACAACCCACTATAAGCCGGGAAAACACAAAAAATAGACAATCTACTATAAGCCGAGAAAACGCAAACTGTATGCCAAAAAAGAAGCAAAAACTAGACAATCCACTGTATGCTGGGAAAGAAGCAAAAAGTAGACAATCCACTATATGCCGGGAAACAAGCAGAAAATTCATGATATGCCATGATGCAATTTTTAAACTATTAAAAAGCGCGATATGCCATGATGCAATCAGAAATCCACTGTATGCAGGGAAACAAACAAGGAGTCACGATATGCCATAATACCATTTTTTTAAACTATGTATGGTATGCTAAGAGGCAAGCAAACGAAACTCACTTTGTTGTACAGATTGAAAATCGAGAAACCACCTTTTTTAATTACTTCAATGCGAATGTAGTTTATGCACACCTCTGTCACTTTCTACACTAAGTTTACTATCTTCAAGTATCTTCTACTCTTTCTTCTTCTTTCCTTCTTCTATTTTTTTAATATTTTCTTATTTTTATCTTTAAACACATTTTTTAAATCATTATTATTATTTATTATTTTATATTTTTATTATATTATATTATTTTCTGTTTTTTTGTAAGGAAAAGATCAGACATCATTGGGACACCCTAGCCCTTTGAAATCCAAGAGGCATGCTTGTGTAATGGATCTAAACGACATGTCTCTAAAAACTTTCTTGTGTTCAAAGAGAATTTTGATTCTTCCGCAAGTTTTCTTGAAACACTAGAGTGAGTAAAAACAAGTATGGAAGATTGGAAAAGTTGAATTGAAAGGAAGTAAGAGTGATGCCAGTAGATTCCTTGGGTGGAGCAAATGAGTCGAATTCACTTATGCCTAAACTTTCGGTAGCAAATTCGGTGTTGAGGATCCTCTAAAAGTAATAAACAAGCTGACCATTCCTCTTCCTCGAAAAGAAGGCATGACACTACACCAGGCATGACCATCTCTATCATCATCTTCTTTTTCTTTACCCTTTTTTTCGGAAATAAAAATTTATTTATGGAAGGGGTCGAGCCCGTGATATAGGCTTCGCTATGTACCCTTTTTAAAAGGATCAGGCCCAATGTAGTTCCATGGGTGTCTTTGAATGACACTAAACATCATAGGGGAAAAACCATATACACATCAATATCAAAAACTCTAGATATATACGGAAGTGGGGTAGAGAGCATTGATTCCCCACTCCGGCTTTACAATCAAACCTAGGAGAAAGATTCAGATTCAGCGTTGGTTCCCAAAACTATGGGATGGGCACTCTAGTTGGCAACTTCTTCTATGCAAGGACGAATAAGATACGCTGGGTCGACATAGTCGTTCTGATCAATTACACAAACATCGCCACCTGGGGACTCAAAAATGAGTTGAAGATAGGATCCTTTTGCTTCTCCGGGTATGACAACTTTCGGAACTTTGATGGAAGACCAATCGATCATGAAGACCATACCCCGACTTTCGCTATGGCCACTAGAGCTATCTTTGGCAATTTGAGGGGATACCAAGCTCTTTTCCATACAGTGAATAACCTCTTCTTCAATAAAGAGGGTAGAGAGGTCTGGGATTTCAGTAGGCTTGAGTTGGGTTGAAGGGAGTTGGATGTTGAGGATTTGGTCCTTAGATTCGGTTCTAGCCTTAACAAAATGGATCGGAATGCTTAACGATGATACTTTCTTCTTCCTTCTCCCAAATAGATCATATTCATTAGGCTTATACCCAAGACCGAATCTATATGCTGATTCTCTAGCTTTAAGTGAACTCTTTCACCCCTGTTGCTTCTTCCCCAAACCTCCAGTTGGATCAAACTTCATCTTAGCCATCATCTTCAAGTGTGGAGCCAACTCTTTCCTCACTCCCTGCTCTCTCTTTACTTTTTCAATTGAATTCACTTCTTCGAATTGGTATGAATAAAACCCGCTCCCTTCTTCCATGTGTTGAACCGAGGACTCTTCTGTGGGGGCAATCAGACTATTCCCTAAAACTGTGATTAACTCGCTCTCATGTACAAATTTCAATCTCTGATGCAAGGATGAAGGGACCGCCCCAGCTGTATGAAGCCAAGGACATCCTAGTAACAAAGTGAAGGAAGCCTTACTATCCAATACTTGAAAGCTGATTTGGTATGTAATTTTCCCTATAGTTACATGCAAGTTAATGTTTCCCAAATTTGACCGAACAGAATTATCAAACACTCTGATAGTCATGGGCCACTTCACTACATCTTTTTCTCCAAGGCCTAAAGAGTGTAGGGTGCCAAGGGTGCATACATTCAAGCTAGATCCATTGTCAATTAACACTGAGGGGATCCTCATTCCCCTAGATATGACTGTGATGTATAATGGCAGATTATGAGAGGTGCCATCTATGGGGATTTCATCATTCGAGAAAGTGATGGTCTTGGGAGCCAAAATCATGCTGACTATCTGTGCCAACTTCTCTGGTTGAATATCAGGAAGGACGTGAGCCCTCCAAAATACTTCCATGATTTGTAAACGATGATGCTCGGAAGTGAGGAGAAGTCCCAAAATAAATATCTGGGCAAGTACTTTTGCCAGTTGGTCCACCATATTATATCTAGACTTTGCAATAGCTCTTCAAAACTCATCATCTTCCCTTGCTTCCTCTTCTTTTGCCATAATTTTCTCTGTCATCTCTCCTACCTTAGTCTTTCCTTTGTCAGCTCTCGAAGGTACGATCCTTCCCGACCGCAACAGGGCTCCAAGTTCTTTTTCAGAGGGACCCCGCATATGAGCTACTGCAGGCTTCACTGAGTACTTCTCAAGGACTCGGTTAGTGTCTTGGTAGACTGATTTCACAGTAGGGTGAAAAGAAAGGTTTTTGGGTGGAAAGTTAATGGGCTTGAGAGGTGGGCGGTGGAGTGTTGTCGGGCAGTATTGATTTCCATACAGAGGGTAAGAAATAACAAGGGGAGGCCTTCTAGGTTCTATGGTGAGGACAAAGGTGTCGAGTTGACTCACCAGATGGCCGGGGATAATGGGGTTCTCTATCGGGACTATGACTTCCTTGGGATCAACAAAATTCTCTCCTCTACATTCTATGGTACTGATGGACGAACTGGGACCATCTCTATAATTGAGTAAAGGGTTTTGTGTGATTCCCATGCTTGGCTAAGGAGGATGATCAAGTATTGGATTAAAGGTAATCAAGTTCTGATCGATCAAATCTTGGATGGCAAACTTTAGAGGTCAGCAATGGTCTATGGTATAACCGGGTCCCTGGTGAAATGCACAATATGAATTCTCATCATAATTCCTTGGTCTAGGCTCTACAGGCGGCCTCCATTTCATCAGCTGCAAATATCCCTCCTGGACCAAGGTGGGCAATAGTTGGGAGTATGGGTAAGGAATAGGGGTAAGCCCTCTCCTTCCCCTTTGTGGGTGTGGGGGAGCTGTAGGGGGATAGATATGAGTGGCGTTGTTGTACCTAGGAGGGGGATGTGGGAGGTTTGCTGCAGGTGCTGGTTGATAAGGCATCACCGGGTTGGGCGATTGTGGTCTAATAGGAGGGTTCATTACCAAAGGTGGTCTGGTAGGTGTGGGCTGAGCTTGAATAGAACCGGTTTGTGGAAGAGGGTAGGTAGAAACTGCATGGATCTCGGTTTCGGCTTTCAGTCTAGGTGGCGGTCTCCTTGGTCCAGGAGTGGAACTGGTCGGATTTCCTGCCCCAGCTATGATGGGATTCATGCGCCCATGACGCATAGATTCTTCTATTCGCACAACTTCGTTGACAACATCGTTGAAGTCCTTCAATGGTTGGGCCACCAGTAGTGTGTGGTAGGGATCCTTCAATGTCCTAATGAAAATCCTCACCATTTCCTCTTTAGGCAGGGGATGGCGGAGCTTGGCTGCCACCTCACTCCAACAATTAGCATAGTCCAGAAACGATTCCCTTGACTTCTAGGTCATCAATTCCAGATCGGCTCAGTCGGGTACCAACTCCATGTTGTAAGAAAAATGATCAAGGAATGCCTCCGAGACTTTTTTTCCACGATTTCTTTTTGTCATCCTCCAAGTTAGCGAACTATGTTCTTGCACTGCCGGTCAAAGTCCTTTGGAACATCTGAATCAACAATTTCTCATCGGACCAATACTCGAACATATCTCTGCAAAATATTTTCGAATGAGTCTGAGGGCAACTCTTACCATCATATTTTTCAAAATCTGGGATCTCAAACTTCCTAGGTAGTTTAGCGTCGGGGTAAAGGCATAACTCTTTAAAGTCCTTGACCCTTAAATTATGCACTCCTTTCACTTGTCTCATCTCCTCCTTCAATTTCTCTACATCATCCTTCAGAGGGGTTTGAAACAGGGGAGGTGGCATAGAGAATTTGGGTTCATCCTCCCTAAAAAGAGTTGGGGAGGGTTAGGTATAAGCTTGTCCTAGGAAGCTAAAGGAAGGTTGTCGTGGGGGTTGATGGTAAGATTGTTCAGTAAAAGACGGCTGAGAAAAAGGCTGGTGATACGTTTGCTCTACGAAGCTAAATACGGGTGGGGGTGGAGGTGCAAAGTTGAAGGATGATTGGGGAGAGGATTGTTGAGGCGAGGCTGTGAAGGTAAAGGGAGGGGGTGTAAAAGTGTTGTTAGTAGTTGATGTAACGAGAGGCATGCTAGCGGGTGTGGTTCCTGATATTGGGGGTTGAGGATTTGGACTTGTGGAGAAGGGAGGAGGTGGCACTGATTGGCTATGTTCTTCACGAAAAGCTGCAAACTGAGCTATTACATCTTCCAATTGTTCTTGAAGTTTGAGATATTCAGTGTATGGGACCGAGGCTGGTATCCTTGAGTCTGACGGAGTAGATGAACCCTAGGAGGAAGGGAGTATGGTGTTGTCACTCTGATGCGATTCTTGTGCCATTGCTCTCGCAACAGACCTTGTGATTATATGCCGAGCTGAAGGTCTAGGATTCCCAATACAACCACCAAAACTTAATTTAGTGATGTGTTGTTCGCCCCTCTTTTGTTTCATCATTTCATTCATTCATTTTCATCACCATTTTTGTCTTATTTATTTATTTATTTATTATTATTTTCTCTTTTTTCTTGTTTTTTTGTTTGTGTTTTTTTTTTCTTCTTCTTTCTCTCATTTTTTTTTTATTTTTTGTTTGCTTGCTTATTGGTTTTATTTATTTATTTATTATTATTTTCTCTTTTTTCTTGTTTTTTTGTTTGTGTTTTTTTTTTCTTCTTCTTTCTCTCATTTTTTTTTTATTTTTTGTTTGCTTGCTTATTGGTTTTATTTATTTATTTATTATTTGATTTATTTGTTATCACTTTTATAATTATTATACATTTTTTATTATATTATATTTTTTTATATATGTGTATCTTTCTCTCTCTTCTTTTTCTCCTTTTTTTTTATATATGTATCTTTGCTTTGTATGTTTTTATTTTATATATATATATATATATATATATTTGTATTTAACTCCTCATACAATAACCACTGTACTGTGAGGCTCAAGAAACAACAAGGAATATACACGTATATGCAAACTGCCTCGTCACATGTACATATGAAAAAGAAAGCTATTTCCGGATCGTCATGTCCCCATATGTCAAAAAGTATAATATCAAGAGATAGGTGACGTCAAATGAGTCAAAACAACGACTCCTTTCCCCTCTTGTTTTTTTTCACTCTTCCTCATTCCCTTCACCAACACCACATCACTCGCTGGGTCCGTGGATCCTCTTTGCTTGCAGCTTGGACACCTCATACGAATCAACACCAGCGGGGGCCCGTTTAGGTGGGAATCGGGGTGGAGTGGATCCTGATGTGGCTAAAGGTAGCTCTGTGGGAAGGCTACCTTACTTGTTTCCCATTGACGCCTGAAGAATCTTACCAATCTTGCATCCGGCTCCGAAAACCGGATGAAATCCTTTTTTACATAATCAAGAACAGGCACTATCTGCTTAAACCCAAACTGCCTAAGCACTCTCATTGGGATATACGAAACTGATGATGAGATGCCTACCAGCACAATGCTCTGTCTATGCTCAGCGGCTAGACGTGGCTGATCACATCCCTCCTGCAACCTCTGATCTATTTGCCAGACGATTGAATCGTCGGTGGCTTCCAGAAGTACTTGATAACAATCCTGCCAAGTTGTATGTAGAAACTTTGGGCGAATGGAAAGTATTTCCATGACCCGAAAAGGGATTCGGTGGGAAGATGGTGACAGAGCCACAATTGCAACACCTGAAGGGATCCTTGAAAAGGCCATTTCCTTTCGGTTCGCAGCAAGGTCAAACCCGCTAGAATTTCAGCCAATATCATGGGTAGAAGTGTGGCCTTTGTTTCATTGGAGGGAACCGTAAAAGGGTCTATGTGTGACAACACCGTAACCAAGCTTGCATGAACCTTGTCTCGATCTAGAGGGAACAGCAGATGACCCACTATGGCCAACAAAAAGGCACGTTTCTGTCCAATCTTCTCGCACTCTTCATCATGCGTCTTGAGTTGGGTAACACTCCTCCAAAGCAGATAGCCAATAGGCAGTGCGTGATCATTCAACATTTTTACCTGACTTACTTTGCGCTATTTCTTCAAGAGTCGGACACAGTTGATTATTGCCAAAACAGAAGACCATCTTTTCAGGGGACCAACATTCAAAGGCTGCTTTGAGCAGCGGCCAGTTCAGTTCAACACGAGCTAAGCGAATGACATTTGCCCACGTAATGGAGCCAAGGAGGTCGAGGACGTCAGACATGCCGCTTCGGGTCGGGTCGGGTCATTTTCACATTGAGGTAATTAAATATGAGAACCTAACCCTGTTTTTTGAGGTTGGGTTGGGTCAACTTTTTGCTAGGTCTACCCCAAGGGTCCCACTGAGAATTCTAAACGTGAACCACGGTTGATCAAGCTACATACTCAATTGGAAGGGTCCCACTCCTCCTCAACATGAGATGGTAAAGACACTGATTTCAGCAAGGATCTTGCTTTTCTTTTTATTTTCTTTAGAAGAGAAAAACCACCAAGGCACTACTGAGGCTATGAACCACCGACGATACCAAATAGACTAAACCTCCTTTAAGCTCCCACTCACAACGGAAGTTGCTACATTTAAGACCGCATCCTCACTGCTCATGGGACCTGAGCTGGCCTTCTTCCTATTGAAGCTGAACACGGTCCTCCTATGCCGAGGGGAAAACTTGTGCCGGAGGACCTTGCAAAACTAGGCTGACCCGAATCTCATGCTCACTTAACATAACTGGGTATGGTGCCGACATTGACATAGATAAGCCGAACTTGACACGCTATGGCAAAGACCAACCAAGGGGTTTGGCTTTAATGGTGGACACTGTAAATTGGAAAACCAGACTGAAATTGGGCATGAAAGTGATTTTGGAACAAAGGCACCGAGTAAGCTGGATTTGGCTTCTATAAGAACCGGTGGAACTTGGGCAATGATGAGGCCTCAAGAGTGAATCTGGGGTCCTAGGACTTGATGCTGCTGGGTGTACACTCCTCCATTTGGACGTCCTTCAAAGACAAGCTTTCTTAGATGCTAGTGCTGAAAGCACCAAGTTCTCTCACATCTCCTGATGTAGGTGGGATTGCTTATTTTGAAGTAAGAATTTCTAGCTTCCTTAGTCAATCTTCCTATGTCCAATAACCGGATCTAGGTAGGGAACAGAGGAGCAGATGGTGTGCCCCAGGTTTCTCTAAACCTCTAATTTCCTAAAAGACGCAAACAAAGATCAACCTGCAGCTTTGGACAGAAGTTGAACAAGGACCCCTAGGCTGAACGGTAAACCTTTCTCTCCTGAGTAGATTAGAAAAAGAACGGACCTTAGTACATACACTGGCTTTCTATGGTGACAAGCTCTGGAGAAAAGAGACACCTGGAAAGTGCTTTCATGAGGGAAGGCTCGGCCCAAAAACTTCAGCTAAGGATCTTTTAAGCACCTTCAAGTCGGGAAACATGAACTAAAAGATCTCAGACGAGTCGTTGTCCCTTGAGTTTACAAATCTCAACCTATCCAAGCCCTAGAGATTCGCCCAAATGAAGCTACTGGGAGACACCCACTAGGGAATAAAGACCTTCGGGTGACTTCATTCCAACAAGGAAGATCCAAGGATAACTACAACAGGCCTAAACTGGGCAATACAAAGCTCTTACTGTCATATACATCCTGCGTCAGACCAACCAAGCAGTAGGATTACAGAGCTAAGATCTTGCTGAAGGCTGAGAATCACGAAGGGACCTCATTTTAAACCAGATGGAAAGGAAACTCAACAGGTCTGGGTTTCGTTCGGCCAGGACCAATAGCTCCCATAGTCTTATTGCTGACTCGAAGGAAACCCACAACTCCCAAAAAGCCAAAACATCTAAATGAATGGAGCAAACGAGCTGATGACTAGGACGCACCTGGACTTGAGAGATCAAAATGGAGATACTCTGCTGAGCTAACCTAGCCACACATACTTACAACACACTACTTTCTTTTACTTCCCCAAGAAATCCCCTCCTTTTTTTTACCATTTTTTCCTTTTTTATTTTAATTTATTTGATTTTCCTTTTCTAGTTTGTTTTATTACCACCATTTCATCGCTTGTTTATTTGCCATCATTTCATTCCTTATTGTTTTTTTTTGTATTATATTCTTTAGTTTTTATTATATATATATATATATATATATATTACTTTTTTGATGATTTTTAATTCTTCATAATTTTGATTATTTTTATATTTTTTATTTTTTAGAAAAGGTCTGTATAATTTCTCTCTTTTTTTGATTTATTTATTTTACTTTTTTTGAAATTTTGATTAATATATTTTTTGCTTTGGTTTTTTTTCTTCTTTTTTTTAACTTTGCTCTTTATGCTTATTTTTATTTTTTCATACTTTCAATTTGATTTTTAAATTTTAATTTTTTTTATTTTGATTAATTTAAAAAGAACATTTTTTTATTATTTTTAAAGATCTATATATTAAAAGACTAACAACCTGAATTCCAATAGGTAGGGCCCATATGGGATGCTGAGAACAGATATCTACATACTAAAAGACTAACAACCTGAATTCATTACTGAACTTAAATGAACATAAAAGAAGCATCAACTGGTCATCAAAATAGAGAGAGCACGACTTGATACAATCAAATCTGGGAAGAACATGTAGCAATAAATAAACAACAAAGATGAAACTCAAAGTATCATAACTAGAAAGCAACCACTTATATTAATGATCGGCTATTTGGTAGAAGCAAAGTAGAATAAATAACTACTTGATAAAATGCATCAGAACTAGCTAAATTCGTTGTTTGGGATGGTGAAATTAAAAGCTATCTAAAGAAATGCCAAATTCTGAAATAATACGGAATTGAAAATTGATTAACAAAACATATCAGAAACTGAACTAATACAGTTTAGTGAGATACATCAAGGAATAAATGGAGTTAAAGCTACCTGAAAAACGAGAAATTCTGACATAATGCCGGATTGAAAACTGATTAACAAAACATATCACAAATCGAACCAACATAGTTTAGTGAGATGCATCAGAGAATAAACGGAATTAAAAGCTATCTGAAGAAATGACAAATTCTGAAACAATATCGGACTGAAAACTGATTAACAAAGCATATCAAAATCCGAACTAATATAGTTTAGTGAGATAAATCAGAGAATAAACGGCAAAGGAAAAGACAAAGACCTATTGTTACAGTTCGGTAATATGTATCAGAGAAAATCTAAGAAAGAAAAGGAACGGAACTGACTAAACTTGCTATCCGGCAGCCATCACTTTGCATGAACTACAAACTGTCTGAAAGAAGAACAATCTACCACCAGGCGTTCATATTCAGTAAAAAAAGTCCAACCGAAAGAAGAGAGGTAACACAGAAACCGAACTGAAACTAAGAAAAACCAGTAGGATTAGGTAGAGTATGGGAGCTCATAGAAAATCGATTTTCCCCTTTCTCATCCCTGGTTCACAAATATATATAAAAAAAAAAAGATAAAGGATAAAATAAGCTAAAATAGAGAGGAAGAGATCTGATTGATCGAGGATTACCTGACTGCGCTGATTCCCAAGATGTCGCCGGATACTGCAAAGGTTGGTCCGCTTCAGGATCTCACAGAGTCCTGGATTGTCTAGCGTAATCAGGCACCGATGCTGCACAAGAGTGTTCATTCCAAGCAAGATTTGGAATTTGGTCAATCTAGAGCCTCGAAATAGAATCTTTGTGTGATTGAGGGTAAATGAAGGTATTTTGGGCTGGAATATCCAATGTAGGGGTTTTTGTGGTTCTAGGGTGATTGGAAAAGTTTGATTGGTTTAGATGTGTTCGGATCAAGTGGATATGCATTGTGGGTGCGAGAATGATTGAAATGGAATCTTTGTTTGATGGACGGGTGAATGAAGGAGTATTGAGTTGAAATTTTATGGGTAGGTGGTTTGTGAGGTCCTGAGCCTATTGGTTTTGTTTGATCTAGTGGTTGAGATGTAAATGAGGTCGATTGGGGGCCATCAGATTGGTATCGGACATGTTTAACGGTGGATTTAAGGGCAATCAGGGTGAAATTTGGATTTCTTGGGCTTTTGGATGTTTTGAATGGATAGGAAGTGTCTGATCGGGTGTTTGAGTTGAATTGGAGGGTCAGGCAATGGACCAAGCAAAAATCAGGTGCTGACATTCAGCTAATCTTATTTTAAGTTATTCAAACCTATCTTAACCTACATGATAGATGGATGGTTTCAAATGGGTGGATCATATCGATTTTCTTTTAATCTATAGATGAGTCAAATGGGTTAGGTTAGAAAGTATCACCCAAGCGATGGACATATATTTGACGAAATCAAATTCAGTCTCCACAAGACTCATCACATCGTACTTACAGCTAATTGCAACCATTGTACTCACAAACACTTTGATTGTGTTTTGTGGGTAGTGGATTAGAGTTCCTATGGGCAAGAGATTCAGAGTCCTAATCAACATCTTTACTATTCTTTGGAAATTTAAGCAAATGTTTCTGACATTGGCACTAGATCTTTTAAAGTTTTGTTTGCAATTATTGCAAATGGCAATATGTTCATTAAATGGGTTTTTCTTGAGAGAAAAATCTTTCCAAATCTCAATTCTTTTCTCCTAACCCCTAGGGAGTCATATGCTTAGGAAACTAGTTTAAATCGATTATCACCTTCAACAGATGGTTGAGACAAGCTTATAACCAAGTAAACAATTCTATATGTCAATGTATGAAACTATATGTTATATACCTATTAATTGATATTAAATTGTTCTAAGAAGGGATGCTGAAAAACAAGAAAAGAAATTTACCAAGTATTGATACAACATAATGAAGGAGTAGGACTGGTCAACTTGTTAGGCTGAAGGGTTGAACAAATAAGCACAAATAAGAATTAATAGGCTGAAAACAAACATGAAAATTATTAATCTGCAAGTGATCCGTAAAACACTTTCTAGCAAAATACTTTTCATACCTAACTCAATGCTAAAAACATGCTGATATCCACATTTAGTAGGAAGCCTTTGTAAAGCTCCCTCTTAACTATGGGTGTCAGGAAGGCTCTTGGTTGTGCTTGGATTGTTGTAGTAAGTGAGTTTTATCCATTTATTTATTATTATTGGACGGATTGACTAAGCTTATACAGGAGGTTGGTTATGTTCCATGTGATCAATTGGGATTAATGATGACTTTAAGAAATAGAATGAATATTTCAAATTCGAAGAATTTAGATCTTCGCCCCACAATGTCTCACACCACATCCCTGCAGTGTATTGGGAACATCTTCTGATGATAGTACCAGAAAAGATGATGCCATCATCAAGAGATGTTTCCAATACACAGTGGGGATGTGCTGTGGGGTGTTGTGGGACGCCCCCTTGTGGGGCGTAGATGTGAATTCCCATTAGAAAGCCTCACAACCTGGTCCTTGAGAGTCGATTTTTTTTGTCAGTCGAGAGCCGAATTGGGGTTATTGTCAACTCTGAAAACAAATTTTCTGTGATTCCATTGCAGGATAAATCCAAGACCTCCCAGTGATTTTTGAGCACGCCAGTGTTCGATGAATTGGACAAATATTATGTCGCATTGAGTTGAAATCAGCCCCCCCTCCACCCCACCCCACCACCACAAGATAGTTTCCCACAACGTCTCACAACACATCCCTTCCATGTATTAGGAACATCTCCTGATGATGCCTCATCATTTATGATACTTATCATCGGCAGATGTTCCCAATACACAGCAGGGATGTACTGTGGAATATTGTGGGAGACTATCTTGTGAGGGGCTGATTTGAACTCCAAGCCGATATCAAATAAAAACATTAGCGTGTTCAAAACTCACTAGGGGTCTCGGGCTTATCCCCTAAATCGGTGGTTGCAGGAAATGTGTTCTCTGTTAATTCGAGTTAAAACATATAGAAGAGAGATGTCGCAAGAGATGTAGCACAAAATGTATATTTTGTTATCATCTAGCTATGCTACAACCATTGGGTGATGTATCGGGACCTAAAGCTTGGGAAATTCTTGTTTGAAGATAGCACTAAAATTTCTGTGCTGAGGAGTTATCCTTGAATACATTTTTAATGATTTAAGATGAATTTTTTTTTCATATACTTTAATAATTTAAGAGATATACCTCTTAATACTTCTTGTTCATGCACTCGTTCACTTTGATACCTTTACATATTGATTGATATAGGTATAATTGACCACTCCACCAGCGGACAACACGTGGCATTTCAGAATGGCATTCTCATCATCTCTGCTTCAATCAAGGGATTTCAAGGCCTCAAGGTACTCTTAGGCATACTATTCCATTCTAATTGCTCCTGCTATTTGTGACCTATTAATTTGATTGTCAGAGTCTTCGCCTCTAAGACCGCATCTCATAGATTCTTATGTTAAGGAGTCAAAAGAATAACGTTGTGGATTTTTTACTACACTCTCCCCTGCAAGGATAACCTTTACTTGGTTATGGAATATCTGAATGGAGGTGATTGTACTTCTTGCTTAGAAAAGTTGGTTTCTTGGAGAGGACATTGCTCAAATCTATATACAATTGTATATAGTTGGAACAAGGCTTTATTGAGTTAAGTTGGATCAAGCATTATTTTTATTGCTTTTATGTCTAGCTTGGCCCGGGCCTGCCATCATCATCATCATCATCATCATCATCATTAATCGAGACCGGTGCGATGCATAAGCTTTGTTACATAAAATTGATGTAAAAAGAGCTTTATGACATACTTAATTGAGTCAAGTCAATACAAGCCAACTCAAGTATTATATTTTTGAGTTATGTTTAATTTTGATGTTCACAATCCAAATTGAAACCCTAATGAGAGTGGTTAACCTCAGAGGGATGTCAATGGGTCAAGTTAAATGGAAAGTTCAACTCGACTCACTTCTACATGGTCAAGTTATGGTCAGGCATTTTAGGGTGTAGGGTGAGGTTGGAGTTTTGATTATTTAATCCGAATCGGGTAGAAGTTTAGTTGACCTGGTCCATCGGTTCATACCCTACACATATAAAGGGTATTCTTGTAATTTGGTCTAACTTCTAACCCCTACCCTTAAAGTTTAGGATTTCTTTTAATGTTTGTTTTAACCAAAATCGGGTGTAGGGTTAGGTTAGAGTTTTTATTATTTAACCTAAATCAGGTTCAACTTTGGCTAACCCTAGCCATCAAGTCATAATGCCCCAACACATATAAAAGGGTAATCTTGTAATTTGATCTAACGTCTAACTCCTAACCTTAATGTATATGATTTTTTTTCATTATTTGCTTCTGTTTTTTTTTTATTTTTTTTTCTATCACTTTGGAGAAATGATACCTTGAACCTATAAACCAATTTCCAAATTAAATCAATAGCTCTTGAGTTTTCAAAAAGTATCACAAAAATACAATTAAAAGACTACGAGACATGTTGGGTTGATATTTAGCTGAACCCTAGAGGCTAGGATAGGTTCAGAAACTACATATTATTGAATCAGGTTGGGTTGGGTTTGAGTGGAAGCATGGAAGGGTCGATTTAGGACTGAATCAAACCTATGCCAACCCGTATAGGGTTCAACCTGATACCAACCCAAGCCATGTCGCAATCTTTCAATGATATTTTTTGTGATACATTTTGAAAACTCGAGCTATTAATTTAAGTTGGAAATTGGTTTATGGGTTATTGATTTGACATCCTTATTCTTCCATGCTTTAATTTTATTATGTATGGACTTTTTGAGAGTAAATGAAGTGGAAAGAGCCATATGACATTCTTAATTAGGTATTATCATGGGCTAGGTTAGGATATGGGCCATTATAAAGCTTTATTAATGTAATTATTTTAAACATGATTAAAATTAATAAAAATTAGTTTTAAAATTAATAAATTTCTCATAGAAAAATTAATTTTATAAGATTAATATTTTTATAATTTTATTTATAATATTAATAATTTAATTGGACTATCAATTAATAAAAATTATTATTATTACTACTATTATGATGATATCATCATCATTATTATTATTATATTAACAATTTTGAATTAATTTTTATAATTTTAAATTATTATTTAAATGGATTAAAATTATAACTTTATAGTTTTATTAGTAATAACAATTAATAATTATGCTACCTAATTAAGATAATTAGGATTGTTTAAGCACATAAATAAGTTACCTGATTAAATAGGTAACTAAAGCACGAGCTTGTTAAATAGTTTGCACTTACAAATGTTGTATT
Source organism: Nelumbo nucifera (assembly GCF_000365185.1). The sequence goes on from NW_010729308.1 coordinate 148,098, forward strand.
ACATATGGAGCCATATTGGCATCAAACTAATGGACCCATATGTAGCATGGTTTTAAACTAAAAAAGGGACCTATATCTAGGGGTGCAACTTGAGCAAGCCCAACTCGAGTTTAAACTGACCCAACCTATAAATTTACATGGGCTAGCCTAGGATTTTCAGTCCTTAGGTTGGCTGTGGGCCTTAATTTAATGTTCAAGGTGAGACTGAGTTTTAGGGCCTCAAGTTGGGTTTGAGCCAGAAAAATTTCAAGCCTAACCTAAACATTGGATGGGCTTAGGTTGATGTCTCTTGTAGCATGAACCCAACCTAGGCTTGCCCAACCCAAGCTTGTTTGAACAAATACATACATACATACATATATGTACATTTGTAAATGAGAATCTATACATATTCTCAATGAATTTTATTCTTAATTTAGGCCATAAAGCCCAATAAAAGATGGGTATATAAAAATATATACATAAATTTTTTAAACCCAATCAATCTGCCCAAAGCCTAATTAACGTAGTTTAGCTTGAGCCCAATTCAAGTTATGTTAGGTTAAGCTAGGTTGATAAATCTGGGCTTAATCTTCGGTTGGCCTAGGCCTAAACCTAAGGGTTGCACCTTTAGGATTGGGCCTTGACCTACAACCCAACCCAACCCACTGAGTTGCACTCCTAGTGATTTGTTTGGTTAGTAAACGATTTAATCAATTAATTGAATAAAGTAATTAAGTTCACAATAAATTCACATTAAGTAAATTATTAGGTTAGAAAAGGTTAGTTTGGTTAATTAATTTAATTAGTTTAATGAAATTTAGTAATTATGTGATAATATAAATTTGTGATCATTTTAGTTAGCTAATCATTAGATACTAATTAAATTACTTTAAGTTAATTATGGGATAATTATGTTACTTGATTTTTAAATCCAATTAAATAATTATGTTATTTTAAGTTTTTTCTTTTTTAAGCCTCTTTAAATTATTTTTCGCTAAAATATAATAATTTAATTTAAGATAATAAAGTAACTTGACATATTGCACATGTATTAAAGGTAAATAGTAAAGATCAACTCCATATATAACATAATTAGTAAAAAAAGGGAATTATGCATCGTTATTGGGGAGGAGAGAGGGAAAGAGAGATGCCCATATTCAAGAGATTTTAAAAGAGGAAATTACATGTGGGTGGTAGATAAGTAGAACCCAAACCAATGAATGTGGCATAAAAGAGAGAGATCTTGGGAATATGAGAAGTGGGATAAGATGGATGCGGAAGGCCAGAGAGATTTTAGGAGCACATATACATATATACATACATACATACATACATATATATATATATATATATATATATATTACAATTGATGAAACTTAACATAAGCACATAATCTAATAATCACATTGATTAAATAAAAAAAGTACAAGAGCCAAGAATTAAATTTAAAAGACTAAAAGGTCTTTTTATTAACAAAAATGGCTAAAAAATTTAAAAAGCAGAAAAGAATACAAAAAACACAGCAAAAAAATCAAATTGTAGAAAATGCAAACTGAAAAATATAAAAAGTAAAAACAAAAAAAAAGTGAAAGATTTCTTTTATTAATACACAACATAATCTAAAAAGTAAAACCAGAAAAATGTAGAAAACACAAAAAAGGAAAAAAATGAAAGGATACAAAAAAAAGTGCAGAAAATTGTATAAAAGTTTTGCATACATGATACATTTATCATCTATATATTTATCACATATTCACATTAATTAAATAAAAACAAATACATATAAGAAGAGATATATTTTTATTAATAACGAAGAAAATTAAAAACAAAAAATTCCAAAAAAAATATAGAAACAAGAGTAGGCATGCATCCATTTCAACTTTTTATTAATCAATTTGCTAAAAGTCTTAAAAATTAAATAAAAGCATGTATCCACATTTATAAAAGAAAAAGCGAAGCATGTACCCATCTAAATTCTAAGATCTAAGTTTCAAAATAAAATGAGCTCATGCTTGAAAATAACTCCATACTTTGTGATCATATCTTCATCCTTGAAAATAACGCCATGCATGAGTTCATGCTTGAAAATAACTATGACACCTACTATGAGATCATACATTTGTGCTTTAAAGTGGAAACTTGAGTTCTTATTTTATTTAAAAAAAGTTAAAAGATAAATAGAAGCAATTTAAAGTGCAAAAGAGTGAAAGACTATAATATGTGAGCTCATGCATCTATGATTTACCATAAAACAAAATAATAAATTAAATTAACTTTCCAAGTCTCCATAACTCATGAAGGACAATTAAATATAAACCACAAATTTCACAAATTAAAATTTAAGAAGTGTTAAAGATTAGCCAATAAATCAAAATATAACTAGCAAGTCCAAAATCTGAATCCATAAAGTCTTCATTAATGGAACCAATTAAAACAATTGGTATATTATATCATCCTCATCATCTCCTTGTGCGCTTCATCTTCATATTCATATAAATGGATATCTCATATATTTTCCCCCAATACATCATTGAAAAAATCATAGTTGTATGAAAAATAAATAGACAAAATTATAATTAAAAAAATAGCCTTAAGTCTCAAGATTCAAGATTGGAGTATGAAACTATGAATATGAGATGATATTAACCTAAGTTACTTTCATCTTTAAATCATTTGTTTCTTGAGATTCCATTATTGGATTTTTTGTTCCATCATCATTAAATATAACATCATTTTCAACATTATTAAGTAATGGAGGATTCCCATCCTTATCTACCACTCAATCTTCCACAATATTAATATGTTCAACCTCAAGTGAGTCAAAGTTTTGAGTTTTGCTCATACAAGTCATTCTCACAAATGACAAAATAAGATGTAATGATATAAGAAAATAGAAATACACTATACACTAATAAATATTAATTAATATGCATTATGAAACATAAAATACATACTAATCTATCAAATGCAGGTTACAATGAACGTATACAAAGTCATTGAACCTTTAATGATCTAACCTATTCCTTATCTTTATTTGTATGCGTTCAAAAGCACTCCAATTACGTTCACTGGCAAATGAACTATAAATTGGCTAAGAACCCGCACAACAACTCTTCTAAGAAACGAGGTGCAATAACTAAACCTCATCCACCATTCACCTAGAGATTTCATATAAGAAAATAGAAAAATGAAATGCCTATCCAAAATAAAATGAAATAATAAACATATCATTACAAAAAAAAACAATTATTACCTGGAGCCATTCTTTTAACTGATTTCAAAACAACATCCCTCCAAAAATCACCAAGACTAGATTCAAAAAGAAAGATCTCTTTGTTGATTTTTATTTACACATCTTCGTTTTTATCTATAACATTTTCAATGACATCAAGAAACAATTGACAGAACAAATGGGGTTTTAATTTTTGAATTTAGATCATATTGAAAGGCTGGATTAAGATAATCACCTGCAAGATGAAGCTTTTGACCCATTTGTCTATCACATCTTCTTTTAACAAGCTACACAATTGGGCCATATTTAGATCTTCTATGGTTAAAATATCTTTTAATTGCTTCCTTCGCCTTCAACATGACATGGTACATATACCCCATTGTAGGCCTCTTATTTGAACCTACAAGTCTCGATGCATAAACAAGTGTTGATGTAAAACTATACTTGTTTTCCACAATTTCCAAATAGGATCTAATACAATCTTTATTACTTCTTTTCCATTCGCATCTTTTGCATATCTACATTCATTAAAACTTTTGCTGATCACTAAATATTGTAGACTAGACATGTGCTTCAAAATACTATATAATGCGATAAAATATTAAAATTAGTTGCAAAGTAGGTGGCTCCAAGATATACTATCTCTATCCAATTAGGTCTCTTTCCTAGCATTGATAGTACGAAAGTATGATTATACACAAATTTTGTTATTTTATATGCATGTCGAACCACATTTGCAATATAATTTAACTATCTAAATTCATTTAATAATAAGTTCAAGCAATGTGTTGTACAAGGTGATTAATAAATCAATGAAAAATCTTCCTCCAATAATCTTCAAGCAATCCATAACATTTTTTGAACAAGTGAATTAAGTTATTTGCATTGTTTTTATTTTAGAAGCATCCATAGACTTAATAAATGTAATTCCTCTAGGACAGAATACCAAAAAGTTAATCAAAATTAGGTTACATGTATCTATCCATCCATAAGTCATTATAGTACAATTAAGTTCACCCACTAACTATGAACTTTATCAATTGGTAATTGAGCTTCATTAACCAAATCACTCAAAAAATTAGTTCTCCAATTATAATATGGAGTTTATAAACATGGGTTGAAAATGTTTTAAGTTAATAGCATTCGAAGGAATGCAAACATCACACATCCATCTCATACCAACATGATATACAAGTTTAATTGCTCCCTTAGATGTTAATGTACTCATAATAAATGGTTGTTCGTGTGGGGTTGTTCGCGGAGTAAACTGGCTAGTTATTAGCCCCAAAGGTGCTTTCCCCTTTCTTAAGGGTACACTTGTTTTTTTTCCCTTGACTACTCAAATTCCCTCTATTTGTACAAGATGAATGCACTTAGTATCAACATCATCACTTATTTAAGTATCAGCTAATCCAAATTTAGAGCTAATTTTTTTTCTTTTTTCAATAATTTCATCTAGCAGCTACCCCATTTTACAGTTGACCTCATTTGGTACTTTGCAACAAACTATAATTTCATCTTTCCCTTGCGCAAGACGGTGTTTCATTCTATTAATGCCTTTAGCTTTAAAAGTCTTCTGACAATTAATAAAGGCATGTCATTCACTTTGCTCCATTAATAGGGAGAGATCCCATGCAGGATCATGTTTTGCCCCTAAAATTTGAACAGGTAGACCTTGTTGATGGATGTGGATTAGATTGATAATTACTTATGCTTGTTTCCATCTCTATTCAACAAAAGAATCTCAAACACCTATAAAATATCTTCAATCATTCATACAAACATAAAATTAGAAACCTAGAATAGATTAAAAGAATTATTAGGCTATAAACATTGATTCATTCTCATTAATAAAACAAAATGAAAATATAAAATCATATATTTATTTCCCTATTGATTAAGAAAACAAATTAAAATTCTGTAATCATATAATTATTTTTCACAAAAAAAATAAACTATAAAAATATTAATCCATTTATAGATTAAATAATTAAATTGAAATAAGATAAACAAATATAAATCAAGTTGAAATATGTGATTATACAATTGAAATCTATCTAAATATACATTTTTTTTTGTGTTAAAGAAAATAAATTGAAATCAATATGAAAAGTTTTTACTTGATTTTATATTTGGAAATCATATATTTGATATGATTTTATATCTAGAAAATTGTATAATTATTTTGAAAATCGAGTTGAAATATATTTTATATCTAGAAATAAATGAGAATGAACCATATAATTATGTTTCGTTAACTAATCATATAATTATTTAACATATTTAATAATTATAAATTTGAAATAAATATTAATGAATAACAATTTAACAAAGCAAAATCAGCAAATTTATTCAACAAAAACCATCTATTTTGTTTTTGTAATCTTAAGAACGAAGAAAATAACATAGAATATACAGGGTATAGATAGAAAATACCCATTTAAACTTTAAAGAAGACAAGGAAATGAGATTCCACCACCTATTTGATTGGCTCTTGCGGTGGTTGTCGGCTTCAATGGCTATTGTAGAGATTTTTTCCACCCAATACTTGTTGGGTGGCACAACGGTGCAAGAAAATCAAATGTTGCAAAAAAATACAATTGAGATAATAAAGTAACTAAGGTTGTATAGGCTTCCCCACCTTTTCCTTCCTTTCTCTACATTTTCTTTCAAATCAAACATAGCTTAAATGTCTAAAATGTAGAGATTTGAGAGAAAATCAATAAAAACAAAAAAAGTTGAATGTTTTACCCGGTAGTCATCACTACAATCCCTTCCATTATGGTCACCGACTTCCACCGCAAATCATGGTATCATTGATGGTTGTTTCGAAAACTCTGGTGGGTGGTTGACTGTTGTTCTCTTCTTCAATCTAAGGAGTTAAACTATTAAAATAAACCCTAAAGAAAAGGTATCAACTATTGAATGTAAGTTGTGACTCAATGGTCATTTTCCTATTTCTGTTTCATGTTAAAATAAAATAATCAAATCAAAATAATTTTAAAATTTGAATGGCTATGTGCTACTGGAGTCGAACGGGTTTATGGTTCAACCATTTGGGTCAATGGTTCTTAAACCAATTCAACATTTTTTGGCTAAATACCAGTTTGGGGTAAAAAATAGAACTGGTGGAGTGATTGGCTTCTAGTCCAAATGGTCTAACCATCTTGGTCAATGGCGATTCAAAAACACTGGTTGGAGGAAGAGACAAAGCTCCAGGCTTTAAAACATTTTGCAAAAGCAAGAAATTCCAATTTCTAAATACTACCTTGCATGTTATTGTGGTCTCACAATTATCAAAATAAGAGATATTTTGCAAAAACAAGTTCATAAATGAGTTTAGCTAGCTATCATCTCATGTAAAATACAAAGTTTTGTAAGTTTTACTTCAGGATTTCTAATATGCTTTGCTTAGATAAATTGGAATCATTTTTTTTTTTTTTGGGTTAGCACTCAAGTTTACCTATCATCTTAGTCATTAAATCACCAAAGAAAGCAATTAATTTGCCATTAATGAAAGATGTAAAGTTTCTTATTATCTTGGAAGCAACGTGTACTAAATGATTGGTTAAGTTTTTTGTGCAATTTTTTGATTGCTCCATTTTATATAAAGAAAATTGATGATTTAGTGAAAAAGGGCATGAAGAAGGCCAAAGAATATTGGGATTTGTGACAAGGAAGATCACATCATCCAAAGGATAGGCGGTTTTTCCACTTGAAGCAAATTGTAGTTATCCTAGATTTCAGATATTCTTCTTTAATGTTCAACTTTTTGTATTCCTATTTTATTACATTTTTCCAACATTGTGGTAAATAACAAAGATGCTCGAGTTTGATTTATAGAAATGCATGGCCATTCCATCCTAGATGGATAAAAAGGTGGAGATGTTAAGGGTGAACAATGGGTGGGATCAGGTGAGGTTGGGCTTAGAACTTATAATAAGGGTTATAGCTTGCATCTAGTGCTAGTTGACCAAGTTAATTTATAAATTATTCTAATCTATAACATATGATAATATAGGGATATTTATGTAAATTACATTATCTTACTCCAACCTGTTTGTTTATGTATTGCATAGTTTGTTATTATACTCCAACCTATTATTGGAAGGTATGAAGAAATTTATGTTTCTTGTGTTGTATTTGTATTTTCATATATATTTAAGAGCCAGAAGTGAATGGTCATGTTCACCTTAATGCATATATGACCCATGCAGAACCAATTATTCAAGGATTGTTTATGCTTTTTTTTGTTGAACTTACATTTTGAACAAGTATTAATCGTTTGATATATAAATGGTTAAGGTATTGTGTTTTAATCATTATTCTTGTTTTGTGAAACACATATATTAGGTAAGAATCCATTAAGCACCTCTCGGTATCGTGGGATTGGGTGGTGGTTAACAATTTCAGTTGCATGTACAAGCAAATTGTTATGCAATGGTCCTATAGTCACAACCTTAGAGAGGGTGATGGGTAACCCTTGGACACCTATTTCTCTCGCTGGGGTTCACCTTCCATGAGTGCAATAAGAGGTTGGAACAATAAAGGATGGTTTACATGATCCATCGGTCACAACCTCGGGCTGCGACAAGCACGGATGATGGCCAGAAAATCACATTGGCGCTGCAAAATCTGAACCTTTACACATCTGTCACTTAATTCGATTCCTCTTGCATGGGTTCACCTCTATTGCTCTCAAGGGAGTGGTGGACTGAAAAATGGGGTCTGCATGGCCCAGACATGTCAACCCTAGGCTGTGACATGTGCGGACAGTGGCAGACAATGCTTGCAAAGTCACATTGGCGGTGCAAAATTTTCCGGAACACCAACTTCTCTACCCACTTATTGAGATTCCTTTGGCAAAGATTCATGTCCAGACCTTGCAATGGAATATCGGTAGGATGTAGGGGTATTAAGGGGGATGTTTTTTTGACTGGATCATGTGAAGGAAGGGTTTACATGACCCATCAGTTACAACCCTAGGTTGCGGAACACGTGGACGAAGCCCCAAAGTCAGATTAGTGGAGTAAAAATTGTCAAAATAGTGTTTGCCTGTGTATTCATGTATCTGTGAATGTTTTCAAGTGTTAACACAACCTAATTTTAGTGTGAAAATCAGTAATTTAAGAACCTCAAACATATATTGTGGTGGCATGGTGGGCAGTTTTGTCAAAAAAAAAATACATATTAGCATCATATATATATATTTCTTTATATATATATATATATATATACATATATACATATATTTAATTAATTTTAACGACAAAAACCACCCTCATTTACCTTCGATGTGCTCAGAGTTTTCAATGGAGAAATTGGTAGCAATGACGGTCTCGCTAAGGGAAATCCTCCAACCCATCCTTGAAACATTGTAGCTCGGACGGCCTGAATGGCTTATAAGTGAGATTGACAGTCTCTGTCAAGTGATCGTCACTGAATGTTAATGGCGAAGAGATGTCTTTTTGAGGGGATTTATCTCCTACTCCTGTATCGTCTATACAATTGGCATCCATAAATGCAATCTGTTATCTAAAATCAATGTGACACATCCACGTTAAGGATGTTAACTTTGACGACTTCAAACAATACTACCATAGAACATGTTTTCTTGAGAGGGAATTGCAAGTAGCCAAGGCTTAGAACCATACGTTAGTGAAAGAGAATGCACAATTGCGTCACCAGGTTGAGCATTTGCAGAATATGGGTGCCTCAAGTGTGTCAAGTAATCATTTGTAAGTGGTGTCACACGTGCTAAGGAAAGCTCTATCGTTGTGTGGCATTTGAAAAGACACAAATATCTTTCAAGTGTCATTTAATTTTCTTTACTAACCATCCGCTAAAATCAGGGCCATCAAATTTTTCTGAACAATAAAAGTTAGTTTCCTGATAGAAATCACTCCACCTCACTTGTTTTTCGTTTTCCTTCCTCTTCCTCGGTGTTTCCGTCGAGTCAGAGCCTGAGTCACCAACCCAAGTGAAATGCTATACAACTAAGTGGCATTACTAAAGGGTGCATATAGGGCACCCATCATGGCACTCCCATAAGCTTGAAGCCCATGAAAGCGTGTTTGCTAGTTTGTCACTATGGCACTCAACAGGGTCTGGACTTGGTCAACCAGGTCATCCGTTAGTGACTTGGCACAGTTCAGTTCTATGGTGATAGTCCCCAAGTAGTCCACATAGAGATCAGACAACTGTCGACAGTCGTCTAGCACACCGGCCTCAATGTGGCTTAGAGTGGAGCGTTGATTGTGGTTAAGGTATCGGCCGATCAGATAGGAGGTCTTCCTAGCTAGATTGACGAAGAAGCTGCCGTAATCATAGGGGTTGGAGGGAGAAAAGCGGAAGGCCGATAGGATGGAATGACAGAGCTTGGGGTAAAGAGTGAACTTACAAGTGGTGGAGGGTGACGGAGAGAGTGGCGAAGGTGGAGGGGAAAGGGAAAGCGGTTGGAAGTCGAAAGACTCTGAACACAGACCCCACAATGTTATCTTCAATACATTCATTCCGTCGAACATCGACATGGTTGGAACAAAAGAAGAGACTCTTGAATCTAAAAAGAATTTCATCACTCGATCATTACTGTTGGATTTCTCTAAAAAATGAGAAATATCTGATTCCTCAGAATGATCATCTGTATTGACATACCAAGTAGGGAGTGATGACTATCCAGAGAAATCAATCTATGAAGACGACTCTTCAGGCTAACGCAAGTAGTATTAAAGAAGATGATGAAGGTGAAGACATCAATGAAGAAGATGGCATTGAAGATGGAGAAGAAGATTACAATGGAGAGGAAGAAGATGGAGAGATAGGACCGTTTGTGGATGAAATCTGCGAAGGGCTGAGCAAGATGAATGTGTGGGAGAAGAAAATGCTAGAGTAAACACAAGGAAGATTACTCGATTTGTTTACAATAGCGATGACAAGATAGAAGGAGAAGAGGAGGTTATAGAGATGAGTTCTTTGCAACTTTTTTTCCTCGTCATTTGATAGTATTCAGTATTCTGAATAATTTTGTCTTAGAAGAGCTTTGATCGTTGTTTTCCTTATAGTTTCTATTTTTCTTTGGCATTTTTTTTATAAGCGCTTTGTTTTTGCACTTGGGGAGTCTTCTTTGCAGCTTGGACTCTATTTGTGGTGTTTGTGATAAAGAACTTGGGCTCTATTTCGTTGAAGAAAAAGATGACGAACATTATATTTTATTTCTAAGGGTAATTTTGATATTTTCAAATATATATAAGTGATGGTACGTTGACAATTGGTACTAGATTGTCGTATTTCTAAAATTGGGATATGTCACATTTTAAAACAGTGCGTAAATTCCCCTGGAATAAATGTCAGCGCGTAACTTTAATGATATTTTTGCTTCTTGAATTACTCCAGCTTTGAATTGAATAAGAAGAGGATTGTTATAAGAGGATTCCTTTATTTTCTGCACAGGATTTAAACGGGAAATGGGAAATTGGAAGTGGACAGAAATAATCGTTCAAAGAAAACGGCTGTCCCTTGACCCTTGTCCCAACAAGATCAAATGAAAAACATAGCAGTGGTTGACGTGAATCTAAATGAAAGCGTAACTTTGATGTCGTCTTCTCCCATTCTCTGGAGATCCTTGTCCCAGTCACACATCCAACGATTCATTCCCAAGACATGGAGATTAGATATCCACAAGAATCATCAAATGGCATGCTATGTAATCAACGAATCTGTCACGGACTCCTCTGGATCTTGTATGGAAGGTTACTCATCAAGGGAGGGATCTTTGATAGATTCTCTTCAGTCATCTCTCAAAACCTTTACAAGCCAAGGCCACCTTTCTAGGGCCTTCAAGACCTTCTCTCTTCTGCAGCTCCATGCTGCTTCTTCTCGTGACATTATCATAGAACCCCTCTCTTCTCTTCTCTTGTGCTGCACCAGCCTTAAATCACTCCAAGAGGGAAAACAACTACATGCCCATATCATTTCCTTGGGTCTTGAACAACACCTTCTTCTGGTTCCCAAGCTTGTCACCTTCTACTCGAGTTTTGATTACCTCATTGAGGCTCATGCGATAACTGAGAATTCTAATATTTTGCATGCTTTGCCATGGAATCTATTGATTGCTGCCTATGTTAGAAATGGGCTTTCTAAGGAGGCTCTTTTGGCCTATAAACAAATGTTGTGCAAGGGTATCAGGGCTGATAATTTTACCTATCCATCTATTCTCAAGGCTTGTGCTGAGGAATCTGATTTGGGTTTTGGGAGGGAGATACATAGGTCGATTGATGATAGCGGCCTTGAATGGAGCTTGTTTGTACAGAATGCATTGATTTCCATGTATGCAAAATGCGGAGAGATTGGTGTTGCACGTGCATTGTTTGATAAAATGCCAGAAAAGGATGTTGTTTCTTGGAATACGATAATCTTTGGGTACGCTTCTAAACGTATGTGGCAAGAAGCTTTTGATTTGTTTGAAAGGATGCAGATAGAATGTTCTGAAGTGAATATTGTTACTTGCAATACCATAGCTGGAGGGCGTCTGCAGATTCACGACTATAAGGGAGCTCTTGATTTGATTTCACAAATGAGAAGTCGTTGTGCTTGCTTAGATTCTGTTACAGTAGTCATTGGTTTGGGTGCATGTTCTCGAGGTGGGTTCTTAACAATTGGGAGAGAGATTCATGGGTTTGCTGTTCGTAGTTGTAATGATAGGGTGGAAACTGTTAGAAATGCATTGATTACCATGTATTCAAGGTGTAAGGACCTGAAACATGCATACATATTGTTTCAACTGATAGAATTTAAGAGTTTAATCACTTGGAATTCCATGATTTCAGGTTTCACTTCCTCAGATCGATCTGAGGAAGCTGCCTTCATATTTAGAGAACTGTTATCAACTGGAGTTGAACCAAATTATGTGACGATTGCCTGCATTCTTCCACTCTGTGCTCGAGTAGCAAATTTGCAACATGGTAAGGAGCTTCATTGTTATATAACTAAGCGTGGAGGGTTTGAGGACTATTTGCTAGTATGGAATTCTCTTGTTGACATGTACTCAAAATCTGGGAAAATCTTGGAAGCTCAAAGAGTATTTAATTTAATGAATAAAAGGGACGAAGTCACCTATACTTCTTTGATTGCTGGATATGGAATTCAGGGGGAGGGACAAGTTGCATTAAAGCTTTTTGAGGAGATGGATAAGCTTATGATCAAACCGGATCATATTACAATGATTGCAATCTTATCAGCCTGTAGTCATTCAGGTCTTGTTTCTGAAGGCCAAATGCTCTTTGAGAAAATGACAAGCTTGTATGGAATACATCCTCGATTTGAACACTTTGCCTGCATGGTTGATCTTTTTGGGAGGGCTGGTTTGCTGAGAAAGGCAGAGGAGGTCATCAAAATGATGCCTTTTAGGCCAAGCCCCGCCATGTGGGCAACACTTATAGGGGCATGTCGCATCCATGGGAATGTGGAGGTTGGGGAATGGGCAGCTGAGAAATTGTTGGAGATGAAACCTGAGAACTCTGGATACTACGTCTTGATTGCTAACATGTATGCAGCTGCAGGGTGTTGGAGCAAGCTTGCAAAGGTGCGGACATTTATGAGGGACTTGGGTGTTAGGAAGGCTCCTGGTTGTGCTTGGATTAATGTAGGCAGTGGGTTTTATCCATTTGTGGTTGGAGATAGATCAAGCCCCCATGCACAAGACATTTATTTATTATTGGAGGGATTGACTAAGCTTATGCAGGAGGTTGGTTACGTTCCATGTGATGAATTGGGATTAAATGCTGATGACTTTGAGGAATAGAATGGATATTTCAGATTCTTGCTCCATCAGAAAGCCTCACAACCTGGTCCTTGGGAGCCGAATTAGAATCTGTTAACTCAAGCTAAAGCATCTAGCAGAGAGATGTAGCACAAAATATATATTTTGTTGAAGTCATCCAGCTATGCTACAACCATTGGGTGATGCATTGGGACCTAAAGCTTGAGAATTTCTTGTTTTCAGATAGCACTAAAATTTCATTGATGAGGGATTATCCTTACATTTTGTTGTGTGGAGTTCCACCTTTCTGGGCAGTACAGAAACAGAAGGAACTGCACAGGAAATTGTCCAATTAGCAGTTATTGGACTTTTGGCAGCAATAATAATACTGGTATTCAGACCAGGATGATCTCCATAAGAATTATAGTAGAGAAGATGATGTTGCTTCATTGCAAAATACAGAAGAGGTATTATTTTTCACTTACTTTATATATTCAATTATATATATTATATGTATTTTTAGTGTTTTGAGTGCTTTTTGATGATTTAAAATGACTTATTTTTTTCATTTACTTTAATAATTTAAGAGATAGACCTCTTGATACTGGTTGTTCATGCCCTCATTCACTTTGATACCTTTACATGTTGATGCTCATAGTAATTATTTTATTTCACATTGAACCTCTTACCAGCCTAAGAATTGGTTGTTTGATTGAAGATGATAATTTTTTTTTTCAAACTTGTGTATGATTTGAAGCAACAAAATATATCCAAAGAATAACGTTGTGTCTCTGTTTCTGCACTCTGCAGGTCTGATTCTTTTATTCATTCCCCTACAAGGTAACCTTTACCTGATTATGGAATATCCGAATGGAGGTGATTTTTACTCCTTGTGTATAGGGGTGTCAACGGTATTCGAAAATCCGATTTCGAATTTGATATTCGACATAATCAAATCGAATTCGGATAATTCGAATATCTAATCGGTCAAATTCGGATATCCTATTCTAACCGAATAGTTAATTGGATTCGAATTCGGATATGACTTGATTCGATTCGATAAATATCTGAATTCGACCGATTATTTAATTCTTATATATAATATATAAAATATTTTATATAATTTATATATTAAGTTATATAAATAATTTATATATTTATATATTTTATATTAATAAAATATTTATTTTATATATTTATTAATTATCTAAAATAATTAATTAATCGAATTCGAATATTCGAATATTTAATCGGATTCGAATTCGGATATTAATTTTCAATATCCATCGGGTGTTGAATAGAATTTGGATATCGGATTTTCTAATCGAATTCGAATTCGGATATTGCCTGATCCGATTCGAATTCGATCCGTTTAGACCCCTACTTGTGTAGATTCTTTTATTCATTCCCCTACAGGGATAACTTTTACCTGGTTATGGAATATCCGAATGGAGGTTATTTTTACTCCTTGCATAGAAAAGTTGGTTTCTTGGAGAGGACATTGCTCAAATCTATTGCTGAACTTGTATGTGAAAAATTTATTACATCGTAGTATGCTTATTCTTTTCTTGTTAGTTTACCTTATAAAAGTGACACAGTGGTTTAGGTTCTTGCATTAGTATATCTTCTTTGCCTAGGGATTGTCTATTGTAATTTGAAGCCTGACAATATATTGATTGTGCATGATGGACAGATTTATATTTATCTTTTGTGCCCAACTGTGTATAGTTGGAATGGGGCTTTATTTAATTAAGTTGAATAAAGCATTATCTTTATTTCTTTTATATCTAAGCTCACGAGATATCTTGCCTTTGTCCTGCTCCATGAGAAATCTTGAGTTAAGTAGGGGTGTCAATTGGACCAAATTTGGTCCAATCCAATCTGGTCCAATATGAGTACATTATAGATGGACTAGGTCTGCTCCAATCCAATGAAAACTTTGGACCAGTCCAATTCAATTTCTGGACCATCCAATTTGTTCATATTGCTTTTAATTTAGATTGATTTTGATGGTGCACGATCTGGATGCTCCTAGCTGTAAGACAGCTCGGACATCTGTCGCCAAGTAGGTTGCTCGAACTGCAAAGAAAAGGAGGAATCAGAGGACCCGGGGTGGCTAACCCGGCAGGGTTGCTCTGATGCTTAAGTCAGTAATGGTAAATAGGAGAGCTAGAATGCACTTAATCGTGTGTACCCTGTGTCATTGGGGTTGGTGCCTTTATATAGGCATTGTTTGGCGTAGGCTTCACGCAGCGCATCTTGATTATTTGGGCACAAGAGCAAATTCATCCACTCGAGGAGAGGTGGAACAGGTACCCTGAGGACATCTACCTTATTAGGGATGCAACCATCAAGGGGTTCTGCAATCCAATTAGGTTCCTCAAGAGCGAAGTTCATCATGTCGTCCTCAAGAAGGGGTTCTGTGTGACTGCTTTATCAGGTTGCTCCACCTAGGTAGACTTCGACGCAGTGTCCCTCGAGCTGGTTCTCAAAAGAGCAGCCAGTGAGTTCGATGCGGAGCCTGAACCGAGGTGGAGGTCTACTGTGAAGAGATCGGCCAAGCTTGCGTCTATCATGGTGCTGAAAGCGAACTAGTCTTTCCTTTGTCTCTTTTTCTTGTGCTAAATTAGTCTTCCTTCCTTCACTTCTTTTTCTCTCTTTCATTTTTTCTTTCTTCTTCTACACACCAACGAGGCTGAGGCTGAACGATATGTACCCGACCTGTCTGCACACCGATGGGGCTGAATGCGAACTGCTTTTTTATTCCACCCATGCCGAAGAGGTGACTGGATCTTATGTTGCCCATGCCGAAGAGGCGATTGGGTCTTAAGTTTCCCATGCCGAAGAGGTGACTGGGTTTTATTCATGTTTAGCGCCGAGGTCGCCAGGTCGACGGTAAAGGCAGGTCGCCAGGTCGGCGGTAAAGGTAGGTCGCCAGGTCGGGGCAAAGATGAACTACTATTTGGGACTCCAAATCATCGCTTAGGTGGTGTTTGGGTGTTGTCCAGCTGTTTCGAGATGCCATGTGTCACGAAGTTATTGGAGGGCCAAATCCGCCCTCATCAGATTCCAACCCAAACCTGGTCCATTGACACCTATATGCTTATCTTTGATCAAATGGACCACATATCGGTTCAATCCAACCCAATCAAATACAAATCCATTATAGATGGACCAGGTCCAATCCAATCCAATAAATATTTTAGTATTCAAACAAAATAATGAAATCTTTAACAACCAATATGAAATATGAACAGATAGGGGTTTCAATGAATTGTGTTTGGATGGCAGTCTAAATCTAAAACTAATATGGCTAATAATGAGTAAGGCTAAAACTTAACCTAGGCGTGTCAATTGGACTGAATTTAGTCCAATCTAATCCGGTCCAATATGAGTCCATTACAGATGGACCAGGCCCAATCCAATCTGATGAATACTCTGGACCATTTTGGACCAGTCCAATTCAATGTCTGGACCGTTCAATCTGTTCAAATTGCTTTTAATTTAGATCGACTCCAACCCAAACCTGGTTGATTGACACCTGTATTCTTATGTTCTATCAATGCACCAGATATTGGTTTGATCCAACCCAATCCAATATAAATCCATTACAGATGGGCCAAGTCCAATCTAATCCAATAAATATTTTGGACCAGTCTAATTCAATATGTCTTATTGGTCCGTCCAATCTGTCCAAATTGATTTTGATTTGGGTGGAGTCTAACCCAAAACTGATCCATTAACACCCCTACTTCACCAGCAACTGCAGTTTAAGTGCTACAGCATCATCCAATCTGAAACTAAAACACAGATGGCTATTAAAACAGTGGTCTGGAATGTCTCTGAGTCTACAAAAACATATACATAATAAAATCAACAGCTTATGTGCTGAATGTGGCATCATCATCAAGCCATCAACCTAAAGCTAAAACCCAGTCCTATTGAATCGTTGACTAAATTATGAATTTAAAACATACAAAATTTATTTTATTGGCTCAAGATAAACAGAAACCTAAACCATGAACTAAAATTGGAAATCAAAGACAGGTTCTTAATCATTCCTGTAAACATAAGAGAGAGGCTCAAATTTATACAACTTATAGGGAGTAACAAATGAAATAAATTAAGAAAGAGAGCGATGAAGAGGAAGAAAGATACCTTATTAGTTGATTAGGTGGTGCCTGTATTCAATGTGAGCTCCCATCCTTTGAAATAGAGGAATTCTTCATGAAGTTACAGTTTTGAGCAGCATCCTCTGAAGTACCGGTTAGAGATTGCGAAACTACCAGCACAAAGCAAAATTCTTAAATGAATGTAAACAAAAAATCTAGATGTTCAATAGATATAAACAAAACCTACAAAGAAAGCTCATATCCACTTGATTCTACAAATATTGAAGGCAAAAGGAAATTTGAAAGAAATTATTAAATACCAAAAAGTAATTAAAACCCAAACCACACAAAAACAAAGTCAATCAAAATTTAACATAAGAGAATCTTTGTCTCCATCCCAAAATAGCTTATCTTGTATAGATCACATGAGCAATTTGCACAACATTTTCTTATGCAAAGCAAGTAAGTTGAACAACTTTTCTCATACAAACCAAGAAAAATCAATTCAATTCAAGTAGAAAGTACCATGAAAATTATCACAAATGAAAAATCATCCAAGAATTCTAGAAATTGAAAACACAGTTAACCGAAAAGCAGCAAAACTTTGTACTGTTATTATGTGGCTCTAGGCAGCCTTTACTGGCCTAGGCTCCTTTGCACTGTTATTTGATTTAATAAAATACCTTACCTTTCCAGAAACCAGAACCTATCTAACAATTCCAAAAAGTCAAAAGTAGATCTATATCACTAACAATTAACAGTCAAAAAATAAGTAATCATAGTTTGACATCTAGTTGGGATCATATAAAAAAAAAGAAAATTTTACATAAACATACCAAGAAAAAATGTGAAAAACTTGAGGACCTGTAAATCTTATTGCATCATTCCAAGAGGTACATTCTATGAGTCTTTTAGGAATTGCAGAAAAAATATGAGAAATCTCAGGAGGACCTGTAAATCTTATTGCATCATTCGGAGAGGTACACTGTATGAGTCTTAATACCATTTCCTTTCTCTCTCTCTCTTATTTTCTTGATCAATTCTCTTATCACCTTTCTTTCTTCATTAAATCATTTGCTTCCACTTTAATCCATTTGGTACTAATAGTTGGGTCTAGTGACTTTAGTCTCACAACCCACTTGTCTCTTTTTCTAGATGAGTAACTAAGATCTTATTGATTAAAAATTTTTTATTAGATTTGGAAAAGAAAATGGTATATACAATGCCTTGGACCCAGAACATTGGCATGCCCCTTCTGCCTCAATCCATTCCATTAACACTCTACTATTACTTTATAACTGATAACCCCTTAGCTCCCTCGCCACCCTAATAGCTGAGATGTTTGATCTCTTGTCTTGGTGATGCATTGACATGCTTTGCTCATCCATTCCCTTATAATTTCATGTAGAGTTTCGTCACACCTCATAATTTATGCAACGAATTTATGTAGTTTTTTTGTTTGAATTTTGTTCAACAGTTAGCCATTAATTCTCTTTAAGGTGAAAGAGTTCTATTTTTTAATCATATGTTACTGTTTCTTTTTCTGGAGCTAATGATTTGGTTTGTCACTTGCTAGGTGATGTTGAAACAAGGCTGGGGACTAGTGGAGTGGAAGGTAAATATCTGTTTGTTATTTTTATGTATAGCATAAGTTTGGCAGTTATAGTAACATTTGATTTCCCTCTATAATGTATTAAGAATTTTCAGAAATATATATTAATTTATTAGACATTAGAGTGATCTGTTCTTAGGCTTGGACTCAGTAGAAGTTCAGGACTGTTATCAGTCTTGAACCCTAATGGATTTCAGGATCGAAAATAAGAAGAAAGGWAAGAGGAAAGAAGAGRAARAGGGAGGAGAAGCAGTAGAACACAAGAGTTGAAAGGAGGAGCAGAAGCTTAATTTTCTGCCGCCGCCACTTTAA